>CAUYPK010068321.1:0-57747 GCA_963574355.1 Loris lydekkerianus | reverse complement strand
TCATGGTGTATAATTTTTTTGATGTGTTGTTGGATTCTGTTTATTAGGATCTTATTGAGTATTTTAGCATCTGTATTCATTAGTGATATTGGTGTATAATTTTCTTTTCTTGTTGGGTCTTTCCCTGGTTTGGGGATCAAGGTGATGTTTGCTTCACAGAATGTGTTGGGTAATACTCCTTCTTTTTCTATATTTTGGAAGATATTTAGTAGTATAGGTGTTAGCTCTTCTTTAAAGGTTTGGTAGAATTCTGACGTAAAACCATCAGGTCCTGGGCTTTTCTTTTTAGGGAGATTTTGTATAGTTGATGCTATTTCAGAACTTGATATAGGCCTGTTCAACATTTTCACTTCATTCTGGCAAAGTCTTTGTAGGTGGCGTGCTTCCAGGTATTGGTTGATTTCTTTCAGATTTTCATATTTCTGAGAGTAAAGTTTCTTGTACTATTCGTTAAGGATGTTTTTCCAATCCAAATCACTATAATAATGGGTTTCCCATTTGTCATTTATATGAATACTATTCTTCTGGTTTTTGAGGGGAAAAATTCTTATCATAATGTTTTTAAGCTAGCAACACATATGGTAGTAGATTAGAGAGAGTAAATCATTTCAGTCACAGAATATTCATAAATAGAAAGCTAATTGAAGACTTTGAGTTAGTGAAAGGAGCAATACTAACGAGAACTTGAACTTCTCGTTAGAAGACTATTGGTCTTCTGTCAGTTGCCATCCGATCTATTTTGAAACTTCAATCCCAGTCCTAACAGATCTATTTTAAGCCTGCCATAGAAAAAGTAATTGTTCTCTCTGTTGTTATATCAAGATACAAGGTAGAAGTGGTAAATCTATGCTTCTTAAGGAAAAGTCAGAATTTTTTTATATTCCATTTTGAGTGAAAACTAGAAGCTGTGTTTAATAGAAATACTTTTGGTTTTACCTTGTAAAATAACAACCTCCTGCAAAGAATTCAAAATCTCTCTTCCTGCTAATGAATCCTCTTAAAATCTTACAAAGACTATGGAACCACAGCTGGAACAAACCTGAGATCATCTAGTTCTGTGGTTTAATTTTTTCTTCAGCTATGGAAACATTTTTCAAGAAAAACCTTACACAGGAGGCCTGACACATAAACAAGTTGCTATTTTAGCTGAAGCAGGAGGCACAGAATCTCGTGTGTTTTGCTTCTCCCAATCCCAAATGGTATGCGATCAACAATGGACCTTTTCGACTCAGAATTCTAACCCCTCCTCAGACTCTTGTAGAACCAAGGAAATAAGGGCACAGAAAGGGGACCTGAGTGGGCCAAACTCGCCTACCCAGCCACGGGGCTAAGGCCTCAGGGTCAGGGACCTTGAAGACCCACCAGCCTCCCACTGCACGGTGTGTTTCTGTTCATGGTGCAGCCCTACACTCTCCCTGGTTTTACATTTCTCCACAATACTTAGGACATGCCTTATGTTTATTTTATGTATTTATATTCAATGGAACCTCTGCAAGTTGACCACTCCAGGGACTGTAACAAACTGGTCAAGATATGGAGGTGGTCAACATAAGGAACTAGGCCTACTGTACTGATATGTACATGTGGTGTGCGTGTCCCATCTGTGAAAATTAAGTCACCTTTAGGAGGTGGTCAGTGTAGGGAGGTGGTCAGCTATGGAGTTTCTGCTGTATGTTCATTCATCTGCCATGTGATCATTTTTCTCTCCTGCTGGATTCTAAGCTCGGTGAGGACAGGGCTTTGTGTCAGCTCATTCCCTGAGCACCTAGACTATTTCCCATATTTCAGGAGGCACTTAAGCAATTGTTTCTGGACAAATAAACTTCCTACACTCTGCCTAGCATTGGGTCTGTCTCCATTACTAGTCTGTGAGATTCTAGAACAGTGATTATTAACCATGTGCTAAGGCACACTGGTGTGCTGTGAGAGGATCTTAGGTGTATCACAAAAAATTTTAAGATTATTAATTAAATTATTTCCAAAAACGGGCCAGATATGGTGGCTCATGCCTATAATCCTAGCACTTGGGAGGCCAAGGTGGGTGAATTGCCTGAGCTCACAGGTTTGAGACCAGCCTGAGCCAGAGCAAGGCCTTGTCTCTATAAAATAGCCAGGCATTGTGGCAGGCACCTGTAATCCCAGCTACTTGGGAGGCTGAGGCAAGAGAATCACTTGAGCCCAAGAGTTTGAGGTTGCTGTGAGTTATGATGCCACGGCACTTTACCGAGGGCAACAAAGTGAATTTTGTCTCAAAAATAAATAAATAAATAAATAAAAGTTCATGAAATACTACTCAGCTATAAAAAAAGATAGAGACTTTATATCTTTTGTTTACCTGGATGGAGTTGAAACACATTCTCTTAGTAAAGTATCTCAAGAATGGGGGAAAATGTATCCAATATACTCAATACTATTATGAAACCCATATATAAACACACACTCATACAAATGATAAAACAAAAATATGATCTAGCAAGGAAGAAGGGTAAGGAGGGAGAATGGGGGGGAAGGAGGAAGGGCATTTGGTGGGATCTCACTTAATGAGCACAATGTGAAGGTGTTCAGCATGCCCCTGTGTGAGGGGCTTTCCTACAACTTGAACTTTACCTTGGAAGTGAGAACAAACAATGTAACCTAAAAATTTTGTCCCTCATATGAATTTGAAATTAAATAAAGAAGTTCAAAACACAGTAAGTAGATTCTTTTTCTTACTCTTTTTTTAACAACATAATTTAAGTGTGCCATCAAAGTTTAACTATAGTTTTAAGTGTGCCATGAGACAAAAAATCATTGAAAAACACTGCTCTACAAAAGGACTAATCTTATCCATTTGTGTTTTCCTCACATCACCTAACATAGCAAGTACCCAGGGCCACAGTTATTGATGTGAATTGAAGTTGTCTCACCTAAAATGACATATTAGGGATTAGCATCAGAGTTGTTGGGAACCCAAAACATCTTATTTTTATTTATTAAAGTTTAGCTATCTGTACAGAGCAAGTTAATAGGTAACAAAAAAAAATAATAAATGGTCTTTATCGCCAAAAAAATAAATGGACCTAAGTAGAGGAAATTTTTCATTGTTTTTTGGAGCATTAACTGCTACACAACAGTGATTTCAAAACTTTAGCACATATCAGCCTGAAGCACTCACCAAAACACAGTTTTTTATTCAATAAACTTTCATTCTAACAAGTTCCCAAGTGATGCTAGTGCTGCAGGACCAAGGACCCACTCTCAGAGCGAATTGCCATTGATTGACTTTTCATTGCTATACACTAATGTGACATTAAGTAAATTTTCATCCTCTGGTAACTGCTGAACCTGTAGCAGCTAAGTAGATGTTATCAATTTACATCTGGCAGCTAAGCTGCAATAAGAGATGAAGGGGAATTGCTATGATTCAGTACACAGGATCAGGTCTTGTTTATTTCTGTTCCTGTTGAAGAGTTGCATAGGAGCCATCAATCAGCTCATTAAGAAACTGACCTGGGGCCAGGCTGGTGGCTCATGCCTGTAATCCTAGTACTCTGGGAGGCAGAGTCAGCTGGATTGCCTGAACCAGCCTTAGCAAGAATGAGACTTAGTCTATTAAAAAATAGCCAGGCATTGTGGTGGGCACCCATAGTCCCAGCTATTCAGAAGTCTGAGGCAAGAGAATCACTTGAGCCCAAGATCTTGAGGTTACTGTGAGTTATGACACCACAGCACTCAACCCCAAGGCAACTTAGTAAAACTCTGTCTCAAAACAAAAAAAAGAAAAACAAAAGGAAACTGACTTGGATGGCTTGGATGTCCATTCTGTAGGACTGAAAATTGATGTAATTTCCTCACTGGGTGATCCAAGTAGCTATATTGTACCATGTCTCTGTATACCCCACAACAAGGAACCTTCTAGTCATTGAACAATTTGAAAGTCAACAAACTTTCTGTTTTTATCCATGTATTGACAGGATCTACCTTTCTCCTGATAACCATATAAAATGAAGGTTCTAATTATGAGAGAAATAGAAGAAACTTGCTTTTAAAAAAATCCAATCTTGACCATTTTTGTGTGATTATTACCTCCCATCCCTTCCCCTGTTCTCAGAAAAAAGGGTTTAAGCCAGTCATGGTGGCTCACACCTATAATCCTAGCACTCTGGGAGGTGGAGCAGTTAGATCACTTGAGCTCGGGAATTGGAGACCAGGCTGAGCAAGAGATCCCATCTCTACTAAAATAGAAAAATTAACTAGGCATTGTGGCAGAGTAAAAAAGAAAAAAGGTTTTTATAAATGTGTATGAAATAATTTATGCAAAATCAATTTATTCAACAAATATGTATTGAATATTGTGGATAAGACAAGCATTGTGCAAAGAAAATCAAATGTGTATAGATCCAGACTTCATCCTAAAGGACCTCAAATTACAGGTAAAACTAAAACCCAGGGGGGCAAAGCAAGATGGCAGACCAGAAAGACCGTTCACCTGAGCTCTCCTAGAATAACTGGGAAAGAAGAGAGAATCCAGCCACAACTGGCACAAGGATCTTACTCAGAATCATAGCTGAGGGAACACAGCAAAGAGGTAGTGATCTGGATACAGTGTATTGATCTGGAACAGTGAAAAAAATCTGATGAATTAGGCAAGTGATTGCACCCACCTGGGATTGGCTGCCCCCTTATAGAGGTCCAGAACAGGAGGTACAGAGTTTTCAGTTCTTGAGGGAAGCTGTGCATTGAGTGAAAAGCTTGAAAGAATGGGCACACTTGAAGAGTGTATACAGCAGCCTGATTTGAATGCCACTTGGAGTAGACTTACCATAGGTTTGGTGGCTGGCAAGGCAGCCATATTGAGAAGGTCGCAGTAGCCCAGGGGCTGTTACTGTGGGAAGGTCGGGAGAAGGTCTTAGCAGGGGCCTAAAGCACAGCCATCTTAATTCCACTGCTGGGATCAGAACTCCACTCTTGGGACAGGCTAAGGGACTCCCACACCCCATGGAAACTGGAGTCAGGGGGGCACTGGGAGACCTGCCCTTGAAGGCTTCTTGTAAGCTTTAAGATTTCAACCTGACATGGTCTGACTGCTGAGGAAACTATCAGGCAATCTCTGAAGGCAACTAAGTTTGGAATAAGGACCACAGTGGTTGCTGGCTACATTCTCTATCTCCTAAAAAAAAAAAAAACACAGTGCCACCTCGTTTCTGGCAACATATTGTCATCAAGAGCAAGGACTTCTGGTTGAAACAAAAGAAGCAGTGACAAGGAAAATGGAGGACAAGGAGGTGAACAAGAGGAATGAACACATGAGGAGGAACCCACAGAAAAATTCAGGCAACATGAAAAAATCAAAACAGAAGAACACACACACACACACACACACACACACACACACACACACACACTGGCAAGGAAGCATGAGGCAGCTACTGCAGAAGACTCCAGCTGTAAAAAATTAATGGACTTGACAGAAAGAGAATTTAAAATGTAAATGATAAACAATAAAAGAATGGATGAGAAAATGGAAAGACAAAACCAAAAATCAGACAGGAGATATGTAGAATTTAAAAAGGATATAGCAGAGCTTAAGGAAATGAAGGAAACTATCAGGGAATGTAAATATGCAGAAGAAAGTATCAAAAATAGGTTGGACCAGGGAGAAAAAAGAACTTTAGGGCTAGAGGATAAAGTTTTTGCATTAACCCAGGTAGATAAAGAGGCAGAAAAGAAGAGAGAGAAAGCAGAACAGGTGCGTGGAGAATTACAAGACTCCATGAAGTATTCAAACATACGAATAATAGTGATTCCCAAAAAGGAAGAAGATTGTCCCAAAGGAATGTAAGCCTTACTGGAGATTATCATAAATGAAAACCTTCCAAGTTTTACTAACGACCCTGACACACTCCTTTGAGACAGATATCAAACCCCAGGTCATCTCAACTCAAACAGAGCCTCTCCAAGACATTGTAATGAGGCTGTTTAAAGTCAAGATGAAAGAAAAAATTCTATGAGCATCCAGGAGTAAATGCCAACTTACCTATAGAGGCAGAGCCATTAGGATGACAGCAGATTTCAACTGAAATCTCCCAAGCCAGAAGAGCATGGTCATCCACCTTCAACACTCTTTCATAAAACAATTTTCAGCTCAGAATTCTGTATACTGCTAAACTAGGCTTCAAAATTGCTAAAGAAATAAAATCTTTTGCAGATATGCAAGCACTGAGGAAATTCGCCACAATAAGACCATCTTTACAGGAAATACTTAGACCTATCCTAGACACTGACCACCACAATGGATCACCAGAAAAGTAAATGCTCAGAAACTAAAAGTCAAAACATGGCTTCCACAATGGCACAAAGGATAAACCTACACAACAGACTTTCACAAAATGAGATGAATAGAAATCCACCACACTTATCAATTCTCTCAATAAATGTCAATTGATTGAATTCACTGCTGAAGAACCACGACTGGCTAACTGGAAAAAAAAAAAAAAAAAAAAACCCACAAGCCATCCATATGCTGTCTCCAGAAGACATATCTAACCTTGCAGGACAAATCAAAACTCAGGGTTAAGGGATGGAAAACAGTATTTCAAGCAAATCAAAATCAGAAGAAAGGAGAGGTTACAATCTTATTTTCAGATAAAAGTAGATTTAAAGCAACTAAAGTTAAGAAAGACAAAGATGAACTCTTTATACTGGTCAAAGGAACAATACAACAAGAAGACATTTCAATTATATTTTTGCACCCAACTTAAATGCTCCCAGATTTTATGGAACAGACCTTGATGGTTCTTAGCAATATGATATCTCATCACACCATAATAGTCGGGGACTTTAACACCTCTCTAACAGAACTGGACAGATCCTCTAAACAGAAAAAAAAAAAAAAAATACAAAGGACTTAAATGTGACCCTAGAACAAATGGGATTAAAAGACATGCTCAGAACAAACCATCCCAGAGCTAAGGAATATACATTTTTCTTGTCAGCCCATGGTACATACTATAAAATAGACCACATCCTAGAATATAAATCAAACGTCAGCAAGATTAAAAGAATAGAAGATACCCTGTATCTTCTCAAACCACAAGACAATAAAGGTGGAACTCAACTTTAACAGAAATGTTTATGCCCACACAAAGACTTGGAAATTAAACAATCTTATGCTCAATGATAGTTGGGTTCAAGAAGAGATAAAAGTGGAAATAGGTAAGTTCCACAAACATAGCAACAATGAAGATACAAGTTACCAAAACCTGTTTGACACAATAAAAGCAGTCATAAGAGGGAAATTTATCACATTAGATGTCTACATTAGAAAAACAGAAACAGATCATATCAACAAACTCTTGAACCAATTTATGAAATTTGAAAAAGAAGAACAACCTTATCCCAAACCCAGAAGAATAAAAGAAATAACCAAAATTAAATAATAGATGAATGAAATTGAAAACAAAAGAATCATCCAGAAAATTAATGAAACAAAAAGTTGGTTTTTCAAAAAGTAAATAAAATCGATAAGCCTTTGACCAGATTAACTAGAAACAGAAAAGTGAAATCTTTTAAGGACCTCAATCAGAAATGATAAAGAGGAATTAACAACAGATGCCACAGAGAATACAATAGATCATCACTGAGTAATACAAGAAACTCTATGCCCAGAAATTTGACAATGTGGAGGAAATGGATCAATGCCTAGAGTCACACCATCTCCCTAGACTCAAACCAAGAAGAAATAGATCTTTTGAACAGACCAATTTCAATAACTGAGAATGAAGAAACAATAAAAAAACTCCCAGCAAAAAAATGCCCTGATGCAGATGGCTTCACACCAGAATTTTATAAAACCATTAAAGAAGAGGTTATACCCATACTTCAGAAATTATTTTTAAAAATTGAGAAGGAAGGAATTTTCCCCAACAGATTCTATGAAGCAAACATCATAGACACACATTCTATGAAGCAAACATCATACTGATACCAAAATCAGAAAAAGACCCAACTAAAAAGGAGAACTACAGACCAATTTCACTAATGAATATAGATAAAAAAATTCTCAATAAAATCTTGGCCAATAGATTATAGCTACACATTAAAAACATCATTCATCATGAACAAGTAGGTTTTATCCCAGGGATGCAAGGACGGTTTAACATACACAAGTCCATAAATGTATTTCACAATATTAACAGAAGCAAAAACAAAGATCATTTGATCCTCTCAATAGAGGCAGAAAAAGCATTCAATAAAATTCAGCATCCTTTTCTAATTAGAACATTTAAGAATTTAGGCATAGATGGCACATTTCTGAATCTGATCAAAGCCATCCACGACAAACCCACAGCTAATATTATACTGAATGGAGTAAAACTGAAAGCTTTTCTACTTAGAACTGAACCAGACAAGGTTGTCCTCTGTCACCACTACTATTCAACACAGTGCTGGAAGTTCTAGCCAACACAATCAGGCAAGAGAAGGAAATAAAGGGCATCCACATGGGGGCAGAGGAGGTCAAACTCTTGTTCTTTGTCAATGATATGATCTTATACTTAGAAAATCCCAAAGACTCAACCACAAGACTCCTGGAAGTTATTTAAAAAAAAAAAAAATGCAGCAATGTCTCAGGATATAAAATCAATGTCCACAAATCAGTAGCCTTTGTATAAGCCAATAACAGCCAAGATGAGAAGCTAATCAAGGACACAATTCCCTTTACAGTAGCTTCAAAAAAAATGAAATACCTAGGTATATACATAACAAAATTATGTAAAAAAAGAAAATTATGAAAGAAAATTATAAAACCCTAGGAAGAGAAATAGCAGAAGATATTAATAAATGGAAGAACATGCCATACTCATGTCTGGGAATAATCAACATTATCAAAATGTCTTTACTACTTAAAGCAATCTACAGATTCAGTGCAATTCCTGTTAAAATACCATAATCATACTTTCAAGATTTGGAAAAAAAATTCTTCATTTTGTGTAGAACCAGAAGGAACCCTGTATAGCCAAGGCAATTCTTAGAAATAAAAACAAAGCCAAGGGTATCACCCTACCAGACTTTCAGCTCTCCTATAAGGCCATAATGCTCAAACAGCATGGTATTGGCACAAAAACAGAGATATTGACATTTGAAACTAATAGAAAACCATGAGATGAAACTAACATCTCACATCCATCTGATCTTTGATAAACCAAACAAGAACATACAATGGGAAAAAGAATTCCTATTCAAAAAATGGTGCTGGGAGAACTGGATAATCACATGCAAAAGACTGAAACTGGACCTGCCCTTCTTACCACTTCCAAAAATTGATTCAAAAATGGATAAAAGATTTAAATCTAAGGTATGAAACTATAAAAATCCTCGAAGAAAGTGTGGGGAAAACACTTGAAGATATTGGCCTAGGAAAAGAGTATATGAAGAAGACTTCTGTGGCAATTGCAACAACAAAAATAATCAAATGGGACTTAATTAAACTGAAAAGCTTCTATACAGCTAAGGAGACAACAACCAAAGCAAACAGACAAAGAAAACAGATAGTCTTCAGAATGGGAAAAGATATTTGCATATTATGAATTGAACAAAAGCTTGATAACTAGGATCTATAGAGAATTCAAATTAATCAACAAAAAAAGACCCAACAAACCCATATATCACTAGGCAAGAGAGATGAATACAATCTTCTCTGAAGAAGACAGATGAATGGCTAACAAACATGAAAAATGCTGATCGTTTCTAACCATCAGAGAAATGCAAATCAAAACCACCCTGATATATCACCTAACCCCAGTGAGAATGGCTCACATCACAGTCTCAAAGCTGCGGATTCTGTCCTGGATGTGGAAAGAAGGAACACTTTTACACAGTCTGCTGGTGGGACTGCAAACTTCTGGAAGGAATTATGGAGAATCCTCAAAGAACTCAAATTTAGACCTCCCATTGGATCTTGCAATCCCATTACCAAGCATCTACCCAGAAGAAAAAAAAATTCTTTTACCATAAGGACACTTGCACTAGACTGTTTATCGCAGCTCAATTTACAATCACCCAAATGTGGAAATAGCTTAAATGCCGACCAACCCAAGAATGGATTAACAAACGATGGTATATGTATACCATGGAATACTATTCAGCCACTGAAAAAGATGGAGACATTACATCTTTTGTATTAACCTGGATGGAGGTGGAACACATTCTTCTTAGTAAACCATCACAAGAATGGAGAAGCAACAATCCAGTGTATTTTATTCTAATATGAAGGCAGTAGATGAGCTAATACAATGGTAGAGGGTCGGGGGGTGAGCAAGTGGGGAGAGGGGAGGAGGGTGGGGCGTGGGTGGTCACTTCTTGGGGGTGGGGCACAATTACAAGAGGGACTTTATCTAACAAATGCAATCAGTGTAGCCTAATTCTTTGTACCATCAATCCCAAACAACAATAATAATGATGATGATAAAATTTAAAAAGGAAGGAGCTACTGGTCCAGCTAGCAACTTCAATGGATCTCAAAATCACTGTGCTAGGTGGAAAAAACAAAAAATAAAACCACATCCTAGACATGGCTCAAATTAGGTGCTCAAAAACCTTTCTGTCTTCAGGGAGGACACGAGTTTACCCAACAGGGGTTTACCATCCAGAACTTTCTAATAGGAATTCGCTCTATTTGTTCTCATCTAAGGCTTTCTCAATCACAGCTGGAAAAATTAAACTCTTTAAATGTCTTATCCTCCAGCAATTCGTGGGCTAAAACCAGGATTAGAACTATGACTCCTTCTAATTCCCAGCAAGTAATGATCCTTGCAGGCTCTGTAGAAGTCTTGTCCCACCTCCAGACAGCCTTCTCTGTTGGTGTTCATGTTTTTTTAGACACTATTGATGTCATCAGAAAGATTCCTATTCTAATTTTCTGCAATATTTTCGTATATTTAGAAAATGAGGTATCCCTTCCCAATCCTTTATTTCTGTCCAAGAAAGGAGGTGAGTCACTCCATTGAAGCTTGCTACAAATACAGCTCCGTAATCACCATCCCCCGGATGTCACAGAGGCAGGCGTTAGCAGATGGCAATGATTCCTAATCAACATTTTTGCCCTTATTCCAAGCAGCCATTTTTAGTTTTAATTGTTCTTTAGTCCACTAAAAAGATGGAAAAACTTTAGTCCGAGATCACGAGTCAGCCGGTCCCTTTCAGAACACAGCCTGAGCATATTATTATAATCCACAGTTAATGATTCATCAATGGTAGTTCATAATATAACCAATGGCCTTAATGTGGCACAAAAGTACAGATTAACTTTATTAATAGACAAGAAAAGAAACCTTAACTCCATCCAATCTTGGGTCTTGAATAAGAGACTTAGGTTGCTAAAAACCCTACAGGCCAACACTTCGAGGATCCTTTCTTGCTTATGGTTCAAAAATATCACTTACAAAAGATTTTCAAAAGGCTCATCTCAAAAGGCTGTCCTGATGATAAATACCTAGGTAGTTTTAAGTTTAAAATTATCACTGTTAGATTTTTTTAATGTAAAGAAAATCTCATTTCTAACCTGTGCTCCTAAATATCACCACCATATTTTTTATACAATATGTTACTGATTTCAGCAACTCAGGTTAGGATTTCCTAAAGACAAACTATACCTTTGCTGCCAGAACTGTGAAAAACCAGATGAATGAGATCTTCCTTATTACTGGGATTTAACCATTTTAAAAACTGAAATATACAATAATTAAATAAATGAGGTGTAGGTTGCACTAACTAGTTCGATAGAAGCATTCCAAACCGTATATAAAATCAACACATTGTGCCCCACAAATGCATTAATGTATACATGAAAAAAATAAATAGATAAAAACCAAAATATGAGTTTTTGCCTCAGAACAACATTACTCAAAATTTTAGTAGGATGTTATTCTATCACAGGGGTTCTCAACCTTCCCAATGCTGCAACCCTTTAATACAGTTCCTCATGTTGTGGTGACCCCCAACCATAAAATTATTCTCTTTGCTACTTCATAACTATAATTTTGCTACTGTTATGAATCGTAATATAAATATCTGGTATGCAGGATGTGTTTTCATTGTTACGAAAGGGTCGTGACCCACAGGTTGAGAACCACTGGTCTGTCATGATGCTTCAAACACATTTTTGTAGGTTTGTTATTTTTTCATGTAGTTTATAAAAATTATGTCTGAATGTGAAATTGGATGTTGCATGCTAATCTAATTATGTTCAAGACTATTTTCTCACTGAGTTATATTTGCAAGTTACTCTAAATACGTCACTCGTCTCCTCTTAAGATTATCAAATAAACATATAAGCAGCTATACATAGTCTATAAAAAAACACATACTGCCACCTTAGCAGGGGCTATCAACCTGGGCTTCACATCAGACTCACCAAGGGACCATATTGAAAATACAGGTCCTCTGGCCAAACCCCAGGTTTTCAGGAATGAGGGCCAGAAATTGGTAATGTTTCAAGAGTGCTGCTGAGGGTCCTGAATCACAGCCAGCCGGAGCTAAGAGCAAAATCCTGCAGTTACACATGATTTTCAAGATTTTAATCAAAGACTCGTGGAGTGCATAGTTTTAATCCCCTACAGCAATTACCTCTAAGTAATGCATACATCATGAGATTGTTGATTTATACATCCCAAGGAAGCCACACTCCTCATCACGTGTGTATCTCTTTCCCCCCTGACACTGCCTCTTTGGATATTGTGTTCTTGTTATGCCTGTAAGCCAAGTGAACAGGGAATTCTGTCTGTGTTCAGTACAAGGCCTGGAACATTGGCACTGACTAACTGTTAAAAATAACAGCCGGCACTGCCTGTTTCTTTTATACACCAAAAATGTTTTCAAGGCAGGTATAGCTGGTTGAAAATGTACAGTCACAAATCACATGTGCAGGAACCTTTTCTTAATTTCCACATCTAAATTAAACTCAGCTCTTAAGAGCCCAGTTCCTGTCAAGACAGAATCCAGAATACTGCTGCCATGAAGGTTAACAGTCATTCTGTGTACAGTTCTCCCATTTAGAGAAGTACTTGGTCAAACCGGTTGTTCTTTCGTGGGGCTGGGGGCTGAGCCGCCTCTTGGGTGGGGTGCGTCTTCACAGCCTGCACTTGCAGGCCTCTGAGCTGTCGCTCATCCCTCCTGGCTGTTGCATTTGCTGAGAAGTCGCTGCACCTACCTGGCCTTCGGTTCTTCCCTAGGGCCAGTAGGTGATGATACCTGTAGTCTCTATCACAGCCTTTGGTCTCTAAGTGAGTGCACCCTGTCTTCCATGCTCCTGCATGTCCACAACTGCTCAGAAATCATCACCTCATCCTTCTTCCTCCAGGAAGGAGTGAAGGGCTCTCCGAGGTCACTTGTCCTCCAAGTCACCTCCAGATACTCTCTAACTACAGCCTGGATCAAGCCTTCCGAGGAGGTTTCTATTATAGACTTGCTGTCTGTCCAGGCTTGGGATTCAGGGAAAAGATCTGGGACCATCCCCATACCTATTTTATCTGAGCATGTCGATTGCCATATGCCAGGTTTTGACTCCAGGAGTTGATAGGGTGGCACAGAAACCTTCTAGCAGCCCCAGTCCTTATTTATACACCATTTTCTAATCTTGGAGGTCAAGAAATAATTTGATGTGCATGGCCAGAGTTTTCGAATGAAATTGGATAGGAGAGGATCAAATAAAAGAGATTAAAATAAAATAGAACCTGTTGGTGTAGTACCTTTCTTTTATTACTGGATCAGGAGGTAAACTACAGTCATCACATCCAGGAGAAATTGGCTGCAGGACTCCTACTGTTATTAAAATCCACAGATGCACAAATCTTGATATAAAGTGGTGTAGTATTTGCATATAACTTACGTACATTCTCCCCTATATGTTAAATTGCCTGTAGGTTACTTATAACACCTAATACAATGCAAATTTGATATAAATATTAAGAGTTGTTATAATGTATTGCTTTTATTTGTATTTTTATTGTTTTGCCATTTTATTATTTGTTCGAAAATATTTGTGATTTGTCAAATCCCCAGATGCAGAACCCACCAATACAGAAGGAAGGATATATATTTATAAAATCTTACCATATTTTTAGTCAAAAAAGGATCAGAAACTCTAGTCTCAGCATGGCACAGCAGCTCACACCTATAATCCTAGCACTTTGGGAGATGAAGCAAGTGGATCCCTTGAGCACAGACGTTTAAGACCTGCCTGAGTAACATAGTGAGACTCCATCTCTACAAAAAAAAAAAAGATAGAAAAATGAGTCAGGCATGCTGGTATACACTGATAGTCCTGATGCTTGGTAGGCTGAGATGGGAGGATCCTTTGCGCCAAGGAGTCTGAGATTGCAGTGATAGTGATGCTGCTGCACTTCTGCCTGGGCAACAGAGCGAGACCCTGTCTTAAAAAAACAAAGCACACACAACCCTGATCTCTTGTTTTGTACCATTTAAACTCTTCTGGTCTCCCAATAAGTTTTTTTTTTTTTTTTTTCCTTTTGCAGTCTTTGGCTGGGGCCCGGTTTGAACTCGCCACCTCCGATACATGGGACTGGCGCCCCACTCCCCTGAGCCACAGGTGCCACCCCAATAAGTTTTTGATCTTTGACACAGTATCTCTGACTTTCCCTGGGAAGAAGCTCTCCTGTGGAATTACCCTTTAAGCTCTTCATTCTCTGGTTAGTTTTGTAAACGCTGCTCTGAGTCCTCCAGACTTAGGCTCTCTCACCTGTCTGCCTTCTGTTTCTCCCAGGTCAGATCCTCCCAACTCAAAGTCTGCACCTGCTCTCCCTGCCCTGGGGCAATGAGCCTCACCCTCTGGTCTAGTTTTAATGGTGAAAGAACAGAGGGAACCAAGAGAAATAAAATAGGACAGAGAGCAAATCAAAATACCCTGGCACACAGGAGTGTGGCACTTTGCTAATACATAAAATAAGTGTTTTTAAATCTTTAGCAACATAGTAACAATTCCCCTAAAATGTTTTGTTTATACTGTAGATAAAGCAAAGAGCCATTTAAAAATACTTTCTCCAAACCTTTTGTTTTAACTTAAAACATACAAATGTATATTCATTCACTAATCTTTTCATGAAGAAATAAAGGTTTTGTTTTGGATTTGGTGGGGGGGGTTTTGTTTGGGGGAATTTTTGAAGCTATCTATTGACTGGAGTTCCAAGTTGTCTTTCTTACATAAACCACATTTACAATGTGTTATTTTATCAGTTCTTTAAATGGAGATATGCAAACCAATCTTAATGAAGAATCCTTGTAAATTTTCTTTATTTCCCTATTATTTGCAGGCGTCTTACCCACAACAGCTTTTAAAGCAAATTTTAACAGCCAATGTCTTTCACATCTTTATGAGGCTTTTGATTTCAGCTTTAGAGAAATGACACTTCTGTATTCATACTTCAACACTTTTTGTAATATTTAATTAAGTCACATAATTATAATTGCAAGCTAGATTTAAAAAAAAAAAAAAAAAAAAAAACTCTAGAAAAGCTCTAGAATAGCTTACTGGTGTGACAGTTCCTGTGCTTTGGGTAGCACCTGTCCAGCTAACAGGGGGATTAGTTAGGGTTTTGTTAAAAGGGCTTCTGCTGTACCAAGAGAAAAAAAAAAGACTCAAGATAAAGCCAAATGCAAGCTATAATAATTTCTGAAGCATTCTCATAGAGAAGCTTTTATTTTATATATATATATATATATAAAATAATTTGGGTTGGGGCTTTCTATTAAGGAACCTCACAAATCCATGCACACTCAATAGTCCAGAAAATGCCTCTGTCTGTATCAAATGAGTAGAGTACATGTTTTTATTCCTCTTATATTTTATGTACAAGACGTAAGGGTACAAGAACCAAAGTATATCTTGAAAGACTGAATGACCTTAAGGCTTCCAAAGGAGTAAAAAGCATTTTAGTGCATGGTAGTTAAGAACTGTATACATCATTCTCCTTTGGACAAACAAAACATTTAGTCTTAAGAGCTCTGCTGTAATTATGAGATTTGTCTGTTCCTCAAACACTGAGTCAGTAAGTGGTTAAAGCATAAAACGTGGGGAGCATGTTCTCCTTGTTTGAACAGATTCTCTAGTCATCACCAAAACCCATCAGTTGGCAGCTCCAAGAATGCTGATGTCACCAATGTCATCACAGTCCGAGTTTGTGGACTGAGGTTTGAGGCGGGATGAGTTGAAATCCATGAGCTCCATTTTGTTTCCCCTCTACCCCAGGACCTCAGACTAATAAATAAATTCCTAAAATTCTATTTCCTTGAAGGGTTAGGTCATTCTAAGCCAGCATTGCCACAGGGTTTGTGGACTTCACCAGTCCTGGAGCGACCTGTGCTATGGCCAGCTTTGACCACACAGCAAACCAAATCTGCACTGGACCCTACCCTGCACTGCTCAATTCATGGGGGCTATGGAGCCACGCTGCGTGCCTGTTAGTCCTCATGTGGGTAGTCCCCTGAAAAGCAAATGCATGTAACATGTTATCCTTCACAGCCATTGTCTACCTGGGGGCTTGTTCCCACTCACGTGAGCTCTGCACCTGAGAGGCATCTCCTCAGCACTGTTGGCGGCGTAAAAGAAGCAAAGAAATTCTCACATATGAAAATGACCCATCTCTCCGGGAGATCGTGCAATGAGGGTTCTCTCAGGCCAACATTCAGCCCAGCACAGGCTCTTCTGTTTTCGTTTTTTGCAAAGTAGTTCTAGCAAGGCTAATGTTACCAACATGACTGCCTTTGCCACTTCAATATTGCTATTCTTCTAGTGAGGCATCTGTTATGAAACAAAACAACAAATTAAAGATTGGAGGCAGCTGCTGTAGAAAGAGCTTCTTTGAAATGTTTTTCATAAAGTGTGGGAATATCACTTCACCCTGAAAGGAATGGTCAGCCTAATGAGTGCGCAGACATCTTAGCCTTCTCTGCTGTCTCTGGGACACATCCAAGGAACAGCAGATCCAGTGGAGTAGACCGTGGTCTGTGGTCTATAGACTATGGTCATGACTCTTACTGTCTGTGGTTGTGTCTAAGGTCAAGAGAATTTTACAGGGTGTGAGCCATGTGAGGTTGGAAGCATATACTGCCAAGAAGCACACGTCTGCTTCACTCGTGCACCTTGCGGTGTGAATACTGCGGTACATGTGGCATGTGTGTCCGTAAAACAATGCCTACAGGGTTCTCTCAATTGTCTTGCCTCTCAAATGGGGGAGTGTGTACTGGATTGTAAATAATGGTTTTTGAAAAATAAGTTTTAAAATTTTTGCACCTATCCTTTTTAAAAAGGAGGAAGGTTCCCATGGCCATGTTGGGTCATTACCATGTTCACCTGGCCAGTGAGCCTCCCTTTCTCCTGGGTTTGTGCCTTGCTGTCTGTTCGTTCCCCCGATAGCATTTGTATGTAAACAGTGCACTGATTTTCCGCATTTCCTTCTCTCGGTATCTCCGTTTATTTATTTAAATAGTAGCTCCACTGATTTATTTAGTTCCGTCAGTGATGTATTTAGTCAACAGAAATGGAGTGGATGTAGAAAAAAGTTTGAGAATCAGTTCTTGTCTTCCCAGAGGCTGCAACCTGCAAGAGAAAACGGGGAAGACGACAGTGATACCTTAAATGTCATGGACACTCGGTGACTGTTTCCCCATAGCCAAAATGTTTCTGGAGCTCAGAGGACAGGCAGATCCCCCTCAGGTGTGAAGAACAAACACAGCTTCCTGGAGACAGGAGGGTTTAAAGGGACCTTGAAAGAAGAATAGGATTCCTAGGTCTTCCCACCTAGAGGAAGGGCCGAGGACACCACCCAGTGTCCAGTCGGGGAAGCACAAACATCCACCTGCCTCATCCAGAGGAACTGGGGCTGATATGTTTGAAAAGACAGATTCAAGCTAGCTTTTTGGAGGACCTTGAGTGTCTGCAGTCCGAGCTTTATTGCTAATTGAGTAGGGACCCTGGCACGTTTATAAGTAAGTCATGCTAGCACATGGAAGGAGGACAGTGCAGAATATGAGACAAGTGCAGCAATACAAAACCAAGGACGAGTCAGATCTATCATGGAAGCTGTAAGAGTTCAAAAAAAGACAGTGACATTTGTGCTGAAGGCCTTGACTTCACCACAATGCCATATATCAAACAAGCAATGCTGTACTTGTACCCCCATGAATATATACAAATAAAAAAGTAAACGAAAGAAAAAAGGGAGGCGATGCAAGAGAGATTCATTTATCCATTGAATTAACATTTCCTGAGCACCTGATAGACGCCAGTGTTTTCTAAGCACCCATGGTTTATGTAGCGTCATCATGCTTTTGGCCAGATCCTATTCTACTGGTGTGTTATTTTGACTTTACATCTTTATGCAAATATACTTAGGTTTAATTTAAATACATTTATTTCTCTTAAAAAAATAAATTTAACGTCACTTCCATTTGCCTTCCTATTTCCGTTACCTGTTAACCATATAAAAAGAACAAGGAAAACAAAACAAGTTACTCACTCCTAGGTAGATACTGCCTACTGATGCCTGCGTAAAAGACAGAAAAAAACCAATGTTAGAGGGATGTTAAAACTCTACCATCAATTTTTCTACTTTGCCTAAACTAAAAGGATTAGAGAGAATTGAAACAGAAATAACTTTCTCACTGTGAGATTCAATGCTGCTCAGGCATTCAATGAAACCTGAGCACTATTCAATAGTACTGAGGTTCTTTGCTGGAAGCAGCTTCTGTGCTGAGAAGTGGGGATGCAAAAATGAACTTCACCCTGTTCTGGAGAGCGCAGTGCAGGGGCAGACAAGCCAGCACACTAATGGGTGCCATGCAGAGCAGGGAGAAGGTTTGTGTCTAGGACGCCACGTGGGAGTTCTCCTGGCCAGTTGAGAGGTCATTATCACTCGGGACTGAAATTCTAACTCTCATGGCTGAGAATGGACATATTAATACCTACCCTTGTTCTCTGAGAAAACAAAACAAAGAGGGGGATTTCTAGGCTGAGCAGAAATTTTAAAATACTGTTAATGACGGAGAGGGTCTGGCCTCCTGTCACTGTCAGCCAATATGCAGAGATGAGTTTAAACTTTGTCAGAAGACCAGCAATTCTAGACAATAGCAAGAGTAGCCTCTCACTTCCATTCTGCTTCAGTTACAAGTCTAATAACATGTATAGGGAAATACAAGGAAACCAGCCTAGAAAATTTCAACTTGATCTGATAGGCAGTAACGTCAAAGTAGTCTCCATTCTAACAGTGCAAAATGTTTGAACTACAGAAAGGTGATTTCACGTTAACAAATTATCTAAGAGAATCATCAGAGAAAACATCATATCGTCAAAGTAACCTTTACTCTGCCAAATCACAACACTTATTGTCTCTGTGTGACTGCTCCTCAGAGTCTCCTGACATGGACATCCTCACAATTGGGGAGAAACTTTAGCTAGGTAGTTGCAGAAGGTGTGTGGGGAGGGCTGAGCAGACCAGGTCTAGGGTCCTGCTTCAGCTCAGCTTCCCAGACTCGATCTTACAGGCCACTTGTCCAACTTCAGTGCAGTAGGAATACCCCATGTGGTCAGGCAGTAACATGTCAGCCATAAGGACCTAGAGGGCTGTGAGTCAAGTGTGGGGTCCTTCTCCCCAGTCAGGACCACGGGCTGAGGTGAGCGCATATCCGATAGGCAGCAGGGGGTACCATCATCCTTAGGCAACCAACTCCAGAGTCTGTTCATGTGGTTCAGCTTTTTTTCCCACAGTGCCCTGGGTATAAATGAAAACTTGTGCGTATCTTACATGTAGCCTGGGGGGAGAGATGACGAGGAAGAAGGAAGGTGAGTGTAGGGGCCATGGCAGAGCCTTCCTGGGTAGGGCCAGAGCTCAGGGTGAAAAGGGAACAGGGACAGTGGGCAGGGTGGGGTCGACTTTTGAAGGATGAGTAGGAATTGTGGAGGCAGGGAAGGACATGGCTCACACAGAGGACGCAGACAGCACCTGCACAGCCACCAGAGCTGGAAAGCTGGGGGGGTTGGGGGGGGGGAGCTGCAGGTGCTGTGGTGGGTGTAGCTGGGCTGGAGAGAGCAGAGGCAGTGGGCAGGGCTAAGGTAGCAGGGCATTCCCAGCAAGGCCAGGGGCTGCCAGCTCTGCAAGGGTCCCAGTTGTTATTTTGAAGGTAGTAGAGACGGTCTTATGCAGGGAAGGGACATGATTGGATTAGAAAGATAATCCTGCAGGGTTACAGAAGCTGACGTGGAGGGTGAAGGGAGAAGCAGGGGCCTGCACAGAGTATCTTTTATATCATTTCTAAACATCTTTCTCCCTATCTTTTATGTTGCTATCAGGACTCACAAAACACGTAAGGAAAGTCCAAAGATGGGATTCTGTTACCTTAAACTCCCACTTGGAAGAAAACCGCTTTCTGAGGTCAAATTTCTATTTTCCTCCATCAACCTCATCTAAGCTAACTCCATCCTGGGGGGGTTCCCCTTGTCCCACAGGTGTAACATTCCTCTCTCACAATTTGCGCTATCCATTCAAACTCACTTGTGAGTCATGTAATGAAGCCACAGCTGATGGGGTTTTCTTCCCCACCTTTTTTTTTGTTCACTCGACACTTACGAGCCCGGACTCTGCCTGGCATCGAGCTACCTGCTGAGCAGGCAAGTCCATTAAGGAGTTCTCATTTGGAGGGAAGACAGGATAGTGTGCAAATAACTGCTCTTTAGCAAGGCAGATATTTAACAAGTGCTAACATGTTATTGCTAAAGGGCCTGGAGCCTGGAGGTACAAGAATGGAGAAGGGGTATCCCGAGGAGGCCAGGGGGGATCGGATGAAGAGTAACAGTGTCAGGTGTCTGCAGGGGCCCAACTGTCATCAGTTATCTCAAACTTCCACAGCTCACAGGAGAGACAGACTGTGTTCCCATTACACAGCTCCCATTCCAATTATTTTATGAGCAGTCCTGCAGTCCTCCGTCACTTCGGGTGCTGTGGTTGCTTGCCCCTGGATTCCAATCCTTTTCGCAGAATTCTTGTAAACATTTTTTCCCACAATACATTTTTTCAGGCTTTTCAAAATATATATGCTGTGTTTGGAGTCTAAATAATAATCAGTCTTGATAGAAAGCTTCACTTACATAGTTCTAAAAGGATTTCCTCTTCACAGGACACAGCACGCCCACCCTATTTAGAACGGGTGATGTAATTGCCGGGCATATGCCAGGGGTCTTAGCGGGAGGACTCTTGCTATTTATAGAGCTGTTTTTTCCTAACTAAGCTTCCAGGGTGTGAGGGAAGATGGGGGGGATACATTTCTAATCTCCCATGATCAGAAAGTGGGATAATAAGAGAAGATGCCTTCTTTCTAGTTAAAGATTGTCTGTACTGGAAGGACGCTCGGTAGAAATAAGGCAACAGGAAGAACATTTTCTGGGATCAGACCAAACCTGGACGCCTAGCAGAGCTCCTCAAACTTTTTAAACAGGGGGCCAGTTCACTGTCCCTCAGACCGCTGGAGGGCCATACTATAGTTTAAAAAAAAAAAAAAAAAAAAAAACTATGAACAAATTCCTATGCACACTGCACATATCTTATTTTGAAGTAAAAAAAACAAAACGGGAACAAATACAATCACACCACCTCATGTGGCCCCGGGCCGTAGTGTGAGTATCCCTGAAAAGGCAACAGCAGACCAAATTTTGAATTTCATTTCCCATCCAAAAGCCAAAGTACCCAATGTACTCAGCCCTACTGTGAAACTAATTTAGGGCTTTCACATGAAAGCTATAACCCAGTTACAACCTAAGAATTGGGGGAAGGAGGAAAGGGAGGGGAGGGAGGGAGGAGAATTAGTGGGATTACACCTGAGGGACATCTTACAAGGGTATATGCAAAACTTAGTAAATGTGGAACATAAATGTCTTGGCACGGTAACTGGGAAAATGCCAGGAAGGCTATGTTAACCATTGTGATGAAAATGTGTTAAACGGTCTATGAAGCTAGTGTATGATTCCCCGTGATCATATCAATGTACACAGCTATGATTTAATAAAAAAAAAAATTTAAAAAAAATCTGAAATTAACTATTTTCCTTCAAGCAACATCCTTGGAATATTGCTGTTGCTGTCCAAAGCTGCTTCTCATCCGATTTACACACTTAATGCTCACCCTCGCCATAGGCACTGACGCCAGCACCTCTGCTCCTGCTCAGATCTGCTCCCCTGGGATCCTTGGCTGCCCATTTGTTTGACTTGGAGATGAAACTTACGGCCTTTCCTCGGTGCAATGTTGTCTTGGCACAGATCTGGGTGGAGGATGTAAGCAGCCCCTCCAGTGGTTGGGGGGAGGCTGCTGTGGGCAGAGCCTGCTATACAGAGCATCCACCTGTGCAGACTGTGCATTGGACGCCACTCCATGGTGTATTATTGTGGGTTTGCGCCCCCCAACGTATTTCTTTCACTTGGCTTGCAGGCCTTTACTTAGGAGTGTAGCGCAGGCCGCCTCCCTGAGTGAGGTGAATTGCCCCTCGCACCAGCACAAGCAGGTGGTGAGAAGGGGCTGTGCAGAATTGGAAGCTCTGGATGAAATTGAAAGATGCACAGAGGGAAAAGCATTTTGTATAGAGAAGTTCATAACTCCTCCAGGTTGCTAGCAGTTTTATTTTAAAGAGCCTATCTAAAAGCATAGGTAAGGTATCTATCACCCTGACGGATATGTATGCAGTCACCACAGTTCCATTACTGTCCTACTGGACAACAGTAATGACAGATGAGGAATTCTATTTCTATTTAATGTTGGAATGCCATGATCTTTCCATGATGTCTTCTTTTTCTTATGCTTATACTAAAACATATTTAAATTAAAGTACATTCCCTAACTGCACATCAGTGACAGCAAAGTGACAGGCTTGCTGCATATATGATGCCAGCTTGCTGCCACTCCTCACCCCCGTTGCACTATGCGTAATTTATGCGGCAAGGCGTCAGCCTCAGTGACATCTCATCCCTGTGCTGAGTGACACAGGTGAGCTTTGTCATTGACTGTGCAGTGGTGCCTGCAGTGCAAGCTCTGGGGTCTCGCTTCCTAACCATGAGTAAATTATTTAACTTTCCTGGACCTGGGTGGTGCCTGTGGCTCAATGAGTAGGGTGCTGGTGCTATATACTGAAGGTGGTGGGTTCAAACCCAGCCCCGAACAACATGCAATGAAAGAAAAAAAAACTTCCCTGGACCTTATTTTCCTCCTCCGCGGAATGAAGATAATGAGGCCTCCTTCACAGGCGACTGTGATACTTAGGATACTACACATAAGGCATCTGGGATGGGGATTAGCCCAAAGGCATATCTATTTTTGTAAGTACAAGTTGAGCATCTCCAATTCAAAAATCCAAAATCCAAAATGCTCCACCATGTAAAGCTTTTTGAGCACCAGTATGAAGCTCAGAGGAAATACTGGAGCATTTTGAATTTGGAATTTTCAGATTTGGGATCCCCAACCAGCGAGTACAGTGTATTGCACATATTCTAACATCTGAAAAAATTCCAAATGCTTCTGGTCCCAAGCCTTTCAGATAAGTGGTACTCAACCTACAATGGTGACAAATTTTACTATACTTCCTCTTACTAAATAAGCCAATATTTTTGTAAAATTTTCAATACCCTCAGGTCAGAGAAGTGTTTATAAAACACTAGTTATAGAAGGCATTTAGAATATCATCACCTAACTTATTATATCAATTATCGTCATTTTATAGAGGATATATTTATTTACTTTCTGTCTCCCAACACAAGAATGTAATTTTCATGAAGGCCTGGACTGACTGAGTTGTGTTCAGTACTGGAGTCCTGGTTCCTAGAACTATACCTGTCACTTAATAGATGCTAAATAAATGTTGCAGGGAGCACATAGAAAAAAATGAATGTTAGCTATTGTCAGGGCCGGCGATGCTGTGTTTTTGGCCCTGACTGAGGGCCTCATGGGAGCTGGGACACTAGGTCTCCACCCTGGCCAGCTCAACTTCTGGACACAGGCTGCTGCACCAGTTTACTCGGGGTAGGTCTTGTTCGGATCTCAGGTGCCAAAGCACCTTAGAAGTCACAATCAATATTAGTAGGAGCGAGCATCTCAGCAGCAATCTCTCAGCAGCTGTCTTTGTAGGGGGAGCACCAATCAAGTGTCCTCAGAGCAAGAAGCGGAGCGAAAGGAGGAGCCCCAGCTAACTTATCCCAGAGCTATTTATAGTAGTAATCCCGTGGTCACCTGGGCCGCAGGTGTGGAGACTGCTAACCAATGAGGTACATACTTTGGGTCTCTCCTGCATCTCACTAAGGAGAGCCAGTGATGTTAAATCCCTTCCCCAATCTGTTATTGCCAAAGTATTTCTCACAGGTGCCTCCTACAATCTATTTTACTAGATTAAAAAATACCAGATAGATCCATTCATGGTTTGATGGACTTTACATCTTTTATGTTTACCTGCAAGGAGTTGAAACACATTCTTCTTAGTAAAGTATCTCAAGAATGGAAAACAAAATCCAATGTACTGAATGCTAATATGAAACCAATATATAGACAACTACATACCCACACAAACGATGAAACACAAATATAGTCTAGCAAGGGGAGGAAAAGAAAGGAAAGGGAAGTGGGAGAGAGGGCAATTGGTGGGGTCTCATCTAAGGTGCACAATGTGAGGGTGTCAGGACACCCCCTGGGTGAAGGTCTCAATTACAACGTGAACTTTATCTTAGAATTGAAAACAATGTACCCTAAACATTTGTACCCTCATTTTAATTTGAAATTATTTTTCATTAATGGAAAGAAAAAAAATACGAGGTAGATAATTCTACAGCTCATGGAGCAGCCTTGTAGTGCACCCCAGAAAGAGACACAGCCTTCCCTCACACCATCCCTCGATTAGCAGCCGAGTTCTAACCAAAGAGTTCCTGTTTTCAGGGATACAGAGAGTTTGGCCTAGTGTTTTCCACAGCAGCTTCTTCAATTATTGCCTTTGTAGTTCAAGGGCCTCTAACTGGTGAGGAGGTGGAAGGAGGATGAATGAGCCACGAGACGGATGCACCTGTGTGCTGGGGATGAGACAGCGTCTGTGTCATCACTGCTCCAACACTTGCCGATTAACACAGTCCTTCTCTTTTGTGGGGTGCGTGCATCGATGGCCCATTATTCCCAGTTCAAAGGTAGTCACTTTGTTTATAAATTTCCTATTTGGCATAAAAATGTCTTATTGCCCAAAGCAGAAAAATTCCCATTCATATATTTATTTGGCTAACATTTCTTGATTATTGAAGACTTTCCTAAAAACTGGTGATATGGAAATGAGTAAGACCTCCCCGTCCCATGCCGAAGGCCATCTCCTGGTGCACTGGAGGAGAGGTGCACATAGCAAAACAAATCACAGCACATGCTGCAGTTCCTGACGGAGAGGCAGCCCTGTGTGAGAACGCATAAGGCAGTTGTCAGATCCAGTGAAGGCTTCACCGAAACAGTAGCAACTGGGCTGGGGCTTGAAAGAAAACTCTAATGAAGAGAAGGAAGCTGTGTGTTCTAGAAAGAATCACCAAAGTAAGAAATGTCAAGTCTAGTTCAGCAGTTCTCAGAGGTTGATTCCCAGGCCAGCATCAATATCGCCAGGGAATTTGTTGGAAATGCAGATTCTCGGGGCCACCGCAAGGTGAGCATGTGTCCAAGACACGATTGCAAGAAGGACTTTACCTAAAAACTGCAATCAGTGTAGCCTGGCTTATTGTACCCTCAATGAATCCTCAACAATAATAAATAAATAAATAAATAAATAAATAAATAAATAAATAAACAAACAAACAAACAAGCATGCAAGGTTGAGAATCACTGTTACGGTCAATTGATGGTATCAAGTGAAGGAAAAATATAGATTAACAACACATCTTGTATTTTTGCCCCACAGAGACACATGGGTATAGATTCTCTGCCTCTACCACAACTTTTTTCCACCAAGGATTGAAGTGGTTTTACAAGATTACATGTATCATGAGGAGGGGTAAACAGCTAAGGGAAAGACCAAAAAAATAGAATAAAAGCAGAAATGCAATGAAACCACTACTCTTTCCCATAAATTTCCTGATAAACTTCCTGGCATTCAAGCCGTTGGAGCACCCGCTGCTTGATACAGAAACACACTCAACTTACAGGGGTGACAGCAGCTGCAAGGTTAAAGGCAGTTGTTAAGCACATAGTTTTGCTACCACTAAAACCTGAGAGGGATGTACCCCATGCATGGCACCTTGTTCAAAAGTCATTTTTGCTGAGGACAGCGACATCCCAATGGTACAAACCACGGCAAGTGTAAATGTCTATGTCTGTGGCTCCTGACATAGGCCAGTGGCTGGTTACCAAGGAGCAGCCCAATAAAAGGAACCCAGTGGAAGGGCTAAACAGTGAGAGTGTGTAAGATCATCTGACCTGCATCTGAATCGTATCGTCAAAGATTGCATCAAAGGTAGAAATGGAAGCAGTGAAAAAGGCAGAAGAGAAATGAAATGGTTAGGTTTTTTTTAATTTTTAATCTTAATTCCTCTTTAAAAAAAATTGATATCAAGATACAAATGTTAAGGTTACACTTTTCATTTCTAAGGTAAAGCTCAAGTGGTAATTGAGCCCTTCACTCGGGGGTTGTGCTGAACACCTCACCCTGTGCACACTAGGTGAGATCCGCCAGTCACCCTCCTTCCTCTCCCCCCCTGCCTCTCAGCTCCTCTCCCTCTCACGATGCCATACCTGGGTTTTTCTTTCAAGTGGGTGTGTAGTTCTTTGCATATTGGTTTCATATTCGTATGATTACATTGCATCCCAAGTGCCCATCAACCCATGAATGGATTAACGAACTGTGGTATATGTATGCCGTGGAGTACTATTCAGCCACAAGAAATGGTTAGATTTGAACAAGAGAGAGTGAGCAGTACACACTGTCTGAAGAACCTCATCTTGAAGAACGTGCTGCTCTGAACCACTGTAACCTCCTAAACTGAGACGTCTCCGAATTCCTTGGCTTTGGCATCTTCTAGACTTCTCTTTCAAAAGCTTTTGACTCGGTACATTATGTATGCAGCACATGCCACACAATTCCAGCACTTGATTAGATTCTGGCGCATATTATTCTCTGATTGTTCACTTTCATGTGAGTTATTTTCTCAATTAGACCATAAATTAGATGAGGTTTATCATTCCCATGTTTCCTTTAGCCAGGGAACACTGTGTGAGGAGGCTATATTTGTACCTATGTTTTGTTTTTTTTATTGTTAAATCATAGCTATATACATTAGTGCAATCAAGGGGTACAATGTGCTGGTTTCATATACAATCTGAAACATTCTCATCAAACTGTTCAACGTAGCCTTCATGGCATTTTCTTAGTTATTGTATGTAGGCGTTTGTATTCTGCCTTTAGTAAGTTTCACCTGTACCCATCCTAAGATGCACCGTAGGTGTGGCCCCACCCATTACCCTCCCTCCACCCTGTACCTACTTTTGAAGGAAGAATACGAATTTGGAAGTATTTTAGAAAGCACAAAATACAGAGACATTGGTGAGGGTGGTAAGTGGGGAGGAATCCAAGGTACACAGAGTCACTGGGCAAAGCTCCACAGACTCAAGGAGAGGAAGAAAGCTGCCTGGCAGGTGGAGGAAGCCCCCCACCTTGGGTCACAGTCAAAGGCTTAGATTATCTCTTAAAGGTATAGATCTGGGAAGGGCATCATTAGACAGCAAAGATCACATTACAGATTGTACTGTTAGCATTAGAAAAAAGACCGTGTGTGTGTGTGTGTGTGTGTGTGTGTGTGTGTGTGTGTTTCAGAGGTAATGAGAATAGTCATTATCGTCTGGTAATTAAGAACATGCTGTATTCAAAATTTACTAGCTATGATCTCAGACAAGTTATTTAATCTGTTTCCTTTTCCAGAGAATCTCCCCACCATACAGGGTTGTTTGAAAATGAAATGAGATCATGCCTTTAAAGTGGTCAACGTGTGCTCAAAAATGGTTGTCATTATGATTCCTGAAGGGAGAGAAACCCTTCTGTTTTTATTCACTTGGTATTTATTGGTTACTAATTTCTTTTCCCAACTAAGTCCAGATGAGAAATAATGAGTGATTCAAAGGCTCGGGATAGCCCTGTGTGGTCAGGAACAGAAGCAGGAGACCCAGAGTGCTTTTCTAATCAGCTTTGGAAGCAGGGCTGATAGTGGGCACTGGGCATTTGTCATGGCACCAGCCCCATCTCCAGTGACACTCAGCACCGCCTGTGTGGAAAGACAAAAGGATGGTGGCATCAGTCCTTGGTTTCTATAATATTATCCAGAACAGATGAGGTAGAAGGATCATTCATGAAGAGAACTGAGGGTCCTAATATTTGAGCTGCTGTGTCTCCTAGGCTGGCAAGGGAGGAAGCAGAACCAACAGGGACTGACAGAAGTGGGGAAGAGGGCAGAGTGGAGGAAGCAGACAGTGGAAAAAGTCATCAGAGAGCAGTGAAAGTGGAAGTAAGGGAAAGATAAGACTCGGAGCTAGGAAGTTAAAAGTGGGACATTAAGAGTCCTCCATCCTTTCCACAGTGCCTAGTGCCCTGCTAGCCCTAGTAGCCATTTAATCAATAATTGTGATTAAATTCATATGTATCGGCTTGATTTGACTTCATGCCCAGTCCATTCAAATACTATGTTTACTGATGGCTCACAGGCCAGCATGATTATCTGTCAAAAGTTTAATCCAGAAACAATAAACGCCATCATGCTGTCTTCTCTACCATGGCAAAAGGGTTTCAGCAAGTCAAATGGTTGTGGATTTGCTTTGTTTAAAACTTATGTTTGGGTGTACAATTCTGGAGGAGAATTAAGACTGGTTTCAAAATGAAAAAAGTTAAAAAGGACTCAGGTTGCTAGATATGTGAAGAGTAAGAAAAAGGCACTTGAAAAAATATAGAAAGATGGAAGCAGAAGGAAGGAACAGTGTTTGAGAAATCACAGGTGTAATTCCCAAGGAAGGTGGAGCTCACCCGAGGAAGAAGACTCTGTAGGATATAGGGACAGCTGAGTACAGAGACGGCCCTACTCCCAGCCTCCCCCCCGGTACCTGACTGCCTGAGTCTCTCTCACACAGTCAGGCACTCCTGATAATTTTGAAAGAGTGAATGAAGAATCTGAACAAACATGCACAGTTTGTGAGAGCCGATAAATCCTTAACCTTGTATAAAGCCAGATGAAGGTAACTTAGCCAACTCTGATGGGGCTGCTTCTGAGAGTGACTCACATTTGGACCCAGGGACAGAGACCATATTGGTAGGGCTTCTGTTACACCTGCAATTACCCCCAGGGGGCTGTTACCCTGTACTTAGATGAATAAGTTTTTCTGGGCCTACCATGGTTCTGCCACAGATAACGACAGGGTCTCTAGACCTAGAAGGTTGGCAGCTTCCTTCTGTTTCCTCCCCTCTCTCCACACCCATGCCCTCTGTAAGGCCTTGGCTTCTGCTGCTCCATAGTTCAACTGCACGTGATTCTAGTTTCTCAAGGGGCCAACACGGGTCCTTCCTTTCCTCAGCCTTGCAGATAAGCTCACTAGGACTACAGGAACATTCCTATTTCAATTTCCTGAAGCGAGCAACTGATTAGCTCAGTTAAGCCTCTGTACCAATGCCTCTGAGTTGGGTCTTCAATCCCAGGTCCCTCAGCTCCAAGAATGTGGTGATGACCTTCAACAGTCCTGGCCAGGATGTCATCAGCCAATGCTGAGAACAGGGAAGGAGTCCCCCAAAGCAGCTGTCAGCTGAGCCACTACCAAAAATGGGCTCACTGTAGGCACTTTTGGGGAGCCTCAGCACTCAGTCAAAGTAGATTTCTTCAGCATTTAAAAAAAAAAAAAAAAAGCATTTAAAAGAAGGGAATTTTTAGGAGAAAACTTGATTCAGGTGAAAAAAAAAAAACACACACACACATATATATATATAATCTGGCTGTGAGGCAAGTTGTCTGGAACGTGCCAGAACATGTTCACAAGACTATTCAACTACTTATGAGCAATGTAGACAAAAATAACTTCGTTTTCATCAGAAGCTATTTCCATAGCTCTTTTTCAAGTTTGTTATCATGTTGTTTTGGTTGTCACAGTTTTTGTGGTTTTTCATCTTCCGTCATGGCCGTCTCTATAACCATAAAACAGCTTCGTCCTATCATCATTCTTTGTTTCTCTTTTAGTGTTTTTCAACTTTTGTTTATCTCAAGAACATTTGAACCTATGGATAAACTTCCACGGCACACTTAGGTTACGATCAAAAAAAGAGTAGAAAAAAATACACTTATGTGCTTTGAACTTCTTTTGAAAATAATTCAATTAATAATCTTTAAAAATTTTCTCAGCACACCTAAAATCTTCTCATGGCACACCGGTCGAAAATCATTGTGGATTAATCAGTGACTTTCAAAATTTTCCCAAGTTTTAAAATTTTTTTAGTACACACTGATAGTTTTTGCCCCTCTCTGTGACTATTTTACAGACACCAATCATACCCCATAAGATACGATGTCCCCTTGCCCACGGTGGACCCGGAAAGACACTGGCTGATCACAGTGACCCACATGCTCTTAGCTGACTCCCAGGGGAATCCATCTGGGAGTTGGCTTAGCCGAAATAGCCAACCCTCTCCTGGAAATCTAAATGAGAACAATTCCACAAGAAACACAGCTCCAAGGCCCCATGGAGTCGGCCGAATCACCTTCAACCTATGTCGAACCACTATAATGTTATGACATTCTAGAATTAATGCCTGGATTATCTTCACATTAATATCATGTTCTAAGTCCTGTGACATTTTGCTCAACTGCCAGTATTAATGAAGACCTATTAACCATTCCTCAAGGATAACTGCCCTCCACCTTTTTATTCTCAAAGACTGTTATGAAACTACTTTTTTAAAAGCTTTGTATGGAAACAAAGGTGATTATAATTGCTCTGCTACTGTGATCAAACTGGAGAAGGTTTGAGTTGTTTTTGTTTTGTTTTTCATAAAATATTGTGTGTTTTGAAAGGGAAATGCCTCCAAAGGTATTTATTTGTAGGAGCAAACTGATGGATGTAGTCACAAAAACATCCAACTGCAAATGATTAGGATAGCCATTCATGTTAATGACAAGCCAAAATACATCCTGCATCTGTGAAATGGCTTAGCATTGTACTTTGAGTAACATAATTGGCACATTTCAGACTGTTCTTATTCAAAGGTGTGCTAATAGTATTTGTAGAATTTTAAGTTTACACCATATGAAAATATTCAGGTACAAAAGCCTGAAAAAGTGAAAGAAAATGACACTCAGTCAATCTTATGCAACTACAGATTGAGAAGGTTAGAAAATTTCCAAAAACTGTTAAGTTTTCTGTTTACTTTTACCCTACAATGCCACAGCTTCATTTCTTAGTAGTGTATTAATGAGAACCATGCTCTTAGAATTTAGAATCTTCAGTCTAGGGTGGCACCTGTGGCTCAGTCGGTAAGGCACCGGCCCCATATACCTAGGGTGGCGGCTTCAAACCCGGCCCGGCCGAACTGCAACAACAACAAAAAAATAGCCAGGCGTTGTGGCGGGCGCCTGTAGTCCCAGCTACTCGGGAGGCTGAGGCAAGAGAATCACTTAAGCCCGGGACTTGGAGGTTGCTATGAGCTGTGTGATGTCACGGCACTCTACCAAGGGCAAAACAGTGAGACACTGTCTCTACAAAAAAAAAAAAAAAAAAAAAAAAAAAAAAATCATCAGTCTATTGAGCATTCATATAGTTCAGTGGTTCTCAACCTGTGGGTCTGTGTTCCATTTGTAACAACACGGCAATTAGGAAGGTTGAGAACCATTGATATAATTCATCATCCTTTTCTTTTTCTTTTTCTTTTGTGATAGAGTCTCACTTTGCTGCCCTCAGTAGAGTGCTCTGTAGTCATAGCTCACAGCAACCTCAAACTCTTAGGCTCAAGAGGTCCTCTTGCCTCAGCCTCCTGAGTAGCTGAGACTACAGACACTATCACAGCGCCTGGTTATTTTTAGAGACAGGATCTCCCTCTTGCTCAGGCTGGCCTTGAACTCCTGAGCTCAGGCAATCCACCCACCTCAGCCTCCCAGAGTGCTAAGATTACAGGCATGAGCCACTGTACCCCGCTAATTCATCGTTCCTGATCTTCATAGAATTGGGATTGATTTAAGTAGAGGAGAAATTTCTAATAAAAAGTCCACAACCTCATTGCAGAGAAGGTTGTTCTGAGTAGAAAAAGTACCATGTGCGTTCATACTGTGGGAGGAGCCTAGATATGTGGCCAAGGAAGCTGAATCCGGAGAGGCTGCCCAGCTGGCCAGGACATTGTCACCCCTTTGGGTTTACTTCTCTTTCAACCTTGTCTCATGAATGGCGCTCCCAAGAAACACTTGCTTCCTTCAGATCTTCTTGTTCCTCCCTGCTCCCCTATCTCTTCTCTGACCACAGCAAGAGAAAACATTAGCACAAGTGTGACCCTGCCACTGTTTTGTTTAAATCCTTCTAACGAACCAACACCACCTGCAAAATACCTTTCCCCTAGAATGGCTCACCAAACGCATCTATGATTTGGCTCTAACCACACCCCTCGCTTCGGAACAGGTTCAGAAACACAGAAGGCAAAATGACAGTGTTGTAGCCAACTTAAGGGTCTATTTTCCTTCCACATCAACAAAATGCAGAGGAATGTCCAGGGCTGGTGTGCCACTCCACTGTGGCCAGCACCTTTATCTCGTGTTTCTGCCCTCCTCAAACTATAATTTCCTCCTCACGTACAAGGTCATTCACTGCTCACCCAGCTCTCGGGGCTGCATTCCGGACAGGAATCTCACTTTAGAGATGTTTTCCAGAAATTGCATGTCACTTCCAATTATATCCCATTAGTCAGAATTAGTCATCTGTGCACACCTAGGGAGACTGGAGAACACAGTCATTATTCGGGGGCCGCTTTGTACTTTTCAACAAAGGATCTTTTATTATCTCCTCAGCTGAATGTTATAACCTGGCATGGGCAAGCTGCAGGCAGGTGGACAGAAGCCAAAAAGGTGACTTGACTCTGAAAAGTTTCATGAAAATTTTCTCTTTCTGATGTCTCCCCAAACCATAAAACAGCTCTCTGTTTTCCCGGGCACTATCTACCACACTGTTCTTTCTAAAGCAAGTCATGATCGCCTGTCCTTGGAAAGTAAGACAGGGTGGAGGACAGGGGGCCTTCAGAGCTCTTCTCTCCACACATAAAGAAAAATCAAGAACAGTAGCTCTAAATAAAGACATGCATGGAAATCAAAATGATACAAGTATTTGCCAGCTTTGCAGGACTGTTTTTCCCTTGTCAGCAACTTGGAATGTGTGGTTTGTTTTTTCCTTAGGTCTAATAAATTACCTACCTTGAGAATTTCCTTTACAGTGCTTAATTATTCTTGCTTTAGTCATCATCTGGGCAGCAATGCTTCTGCTCCAGGTGTGGGAACTCTGGAAAAACAGTCAACATCTCACCCTCTGAACTCATCTCATGGTCACCAATAAAGTTCACAAAATCTCCAAGCCAAAAGCTGGGACAGATGGTCTAATGGTAACATTGAACTTAAGAGGATGCAAACACTCAACTTTGAAGTCATGGTGAACAAAAACATCAGAGATAATACTGTAGTTGCAGAAACCCTCATGAGAGCCTCTTGACCACATTCTCCATCCTTGCTCAAAGAACATGCATCAAAGGCCATTTCCCTTCGTACTTTCAGAAATTGTTATGGTCACTTAAAATCTAATTGAGGGGCTAGTAGCTTCCTCCTCCAAGCATCATAGAGTGATAAGAATTGTTATTGCTTTTCTTCATGGCTAGGTCACATCCCTTTCTATCCATCATAAGCCCTTTGGCCATTAGAGCCTCACAGTATGTGTTTGGTTGTCTTTGCGGCAATAAGCAGATGAGGGATGCTCAGCTAATGCTTCCTAATAAAGCTGTAGGTCACAGCACAGGTGGGAGCAAGTGGGGCCCATGGATGCCACTTATAAACATTACTTAGGGTAAGGGGAAAAAAGTGAGAGAAATGTCACTGTGAGAATGGAAGTTTAAAGTAAGAGGAAAATGAGGTAGAAGGAAGAGCAGGTCTTATAGCAGTGTCCATCCTTTGTCAACAGTATTAGGATTTTAGGTCACAGAGGAAAACAATCAAAGTTTGTTTTCCAAGTTTCCACATGGAAAACAATCAAAAAACAATGAAGGAAATTGCTGAGAAGGTAGAAAGTCCATTTCTTTCTTTTACAATCACAAATTGACCTGTTTTCTTTCTAAAATGATAAGAAGGTAGAAGAGAGTATAAGAACTTTTTATCAAAAGGGCCAGACTATTAAGTCATTTATTTGGCCTTGACCAGCAAAACAAATTGAGCGTATAAAATGTTTATTGACATTTTTATGAGCTCATTGCTTATATGTTAGGGAAAAAAAAGATCAAGATCTCAATATCCTTTACAAATACTAAGGAAAGAAGGAAGAAAGTTAACTTAATTATTCTTGATGAAATTTGTTACCCTCTGAGAAAATGTAGGTGCTTGTCATTAGGCTGAAAATAGCCTACTTAAATTTTAGTAAAAATCACAGTGTGAATGTCTGATTTATAGAAATCATCATTGGTTACATCATTTGACTTAATTCATCATTAGTGGCCGTCAAAAGGCTCTTCATTTGCTCTGCTTGTCCTCAGGTAACATCATCTTACATGAAATACTGCTCACATATTAAAGATAATTAAGTACTGAATATCTGATTAAAATAATCTTGTACATTTTGAAGTAAATATGTATAATTCATGTTTTCAGCTCTTGCCAGTTTCATATTTTATGTAGCAGAAAATATCTACCCAAAACCCAGCTGCTTCAGGAAGAAATTTTGAAGCATTATCCCATATTATTTTATACATTAAGAGTCTATTATGTGTAATCACAAGATTTATTATGTGATTATAATCTTAATGAATCATCATTTTTGTTTTTTATTTTTTAAGTTCATATTTTAGAGACAAAAATACCTTCAGTGGGACCTGGTTTATAGAGGGAGACTTCCTAATGATATGATTTTTTCCATCACATTAGTTTGTGCCACAGTTTTGCTAAAATGCGAATATTTAACCCTCTTAAATCCTTCCTTGCCACAACCTACTCTTGGAATCATAACTTCATACAGAGTAGTCCCAAGGTTTTTTGTTTGTTTATTTGTTTTTTGAGACAGAGTCTCACTCTGTTGCCCTGGGTAGAGTATGCCCTGGCATCATAGCTCAGAGCAACGTCAAACTCTTGGGCTCAAGGGATCCTCTTACCTCAGCCTCCCAAGTTGCTGGGACTACAAGCACCCTCCACAATGCCTGGCTAGTCTTTCTAGTTTTAGTAGAGATGGGGTCTTTCTTTACTCGGGCTGGTCTTGAACTCCTGAGCTCAAGCAATCCACCCACCTTGGCCTCCGAGAGTGCTAAGATTACAGGCATGAGCCACTGACTGCATCCAGCTGGTTTTCATTAGACTCTTTTCAGCGGACAAGTACTCACTTATAGGTTTTTCCTAATCCACAGATATCTTAAGTCCTGAGTTCCTTTTTGTTGCTTCAGGTATCAGGTTCTCTCTCCCCACCAGGAAGCTCATCCCCTGTCTAGGCATCCTGTGGTCATCACGTCAGGCACACTCCCAGACTTTAACGTCCAGGCAGGTAGAACTACAAAAATTGGGATAGTCTTCAGTGGGTTGTGGGGAGTCCCAGGTTGAAAGCAAATGGGTACAGAAGGAGTGTTTGCCTGCTGGCTTGCTGCCTTGGTCTGAACACCGCTGGTCCCTAGAATACCCATGGAATGGTCCCCCTCGATTCCTGGGCAGCCTTCCCTGACCTTGCACAGCCCTTCCATGAAGTTGTGTTTTCTCTGAACAGATGCTACTTGAGTCACAGTATGAACCTCTTTGGGAAAGTTTGCATTACTGCATTAAGTCACTGAAAAAATATTTGACTGAGTTCCCACTATCAGCTGGGATGGCACTTTGCTAGGTACAGGGTGAGTGAAACTTAGTCTCCACCCTCAAGGAGCCCATAATTGAGTAGATGAACCAACTTCAAATGACTCCACTGATTAAAAAATCCCAACAGTTATCTCGAATGGTGAATCCAGATGCTGGCAGACAGGAGGAAGAAAAGAGCTTCATGAAACATGGGTGGAGTCTGTCAACATTGTCATGAGCTCACAGACACAGTATGTCCCATGGAATAGGCAAGAGCTCTCAAAAATCCATGTCTTTCTTCATGAGGCCAAGAGGACTGTCCTACTTTTTGTTTTTTAATTAAACCATTTATCACTCCCTCTCTGAATGTCTGAAATGACATTTGTGTTTTTTGGAAAGTTACGTTGGCTTTTCAGGACACCTCTTAATATGACAATTTTTGTCTTATGAGAAGCTTTAATAAAAAATCAGGCCATCAGTAGGAACTTGGACAGGTGCTTGTTCTAACACTGTGGTAAAATCAAAAGAAAATACTTGGTCCTGGTGAGATAGTGGTCCCTATTACTAAGGCTTGGGGAAGATGGGGTCTTGGAAATAGACTGAGTTATCCCTACGTGAAATTTTCAGTACTGACATCTCTTGGAGACTGAGATGAATGGTAGTTTAGAGTCCTTCATGCACATCCCCAGGAACTTTCAAAGGGCCTTACCTATGGTCATTTTGCATCACCTGTGAACAAGGTGACAAGAAACCTTAAAGCAGGACAAGGAGACACATGAGCCTCAGATTAGCCAGTTCAAACTCATTTGTTCCTCTTCTGTTCTCATTTTGTTTAGAGGAAGCTCTTGACCCTGGAATGTCAGAAGTACATGGGCAAGTCTGGACATGGTGGCTCACACCTGCAATCCTCGAACTTTGGGAGGACAAGGAGAGACCATAGAGTTCAAAACCAGTCCAGGCAACATAGACCCCATCTCTACAAAACATAGGAAAATTAGCTGGGTGTGGTACCTATAGTCCCAGCTACTTGGCAGCTGAGGTGGAGGGATCACGTGAGCCTAGGAGTTTGGGACTGCAGTGAGCTATGATGACGCCTCTGCGCTCTAGCCTAGGCAGAAGAGTACTACCCTGTCTCAAAAAGAAAAGAAGAGAAATACATGGGCAGATTTTCCCTCCATCTCTGATTTGCTGTACCTTACTTTTTTTAGCTCCGGCTAACCCAGGGGGATTGTTTGTGTGCTGCATTTGTTTCCAGAATTCTAAAGGGAAAGCGTGTAGCAGAAAACAGGATAAGGCCTAAAGAGGGAGGATGCCACTGGCTCCCCTAACTCATCTTGCTCTTCTACTCACATTTTCATTCACATTTTTGGAGCACTTACTGACATGACTTGGTCCTGAGTAGGGGGACTTAATGGTGTCTCAGAGGCCGGCCAGCCTGCAAGGAACTTAAAGTGGAAGAATTCTTGTAGGAACTATTCTGTAGGTTCTGGGAGGCACAAGAGGGGAACAAATTCTCTGTGCCAGTGGTCTCAGCAAGGGCTTCTCAAGGGAATGAGCCCTTCTCGGGTGCTGTCTTTAACAAGTCACATGTAGTAGAGAATAAAAGCAAAGAAGCCAGGGAAAGATGTATCCAATTATTAAATCGCAGAGGAAGCGGGAATTGCTCTTTCAAACTTTTTTTTTTTTAATTTGGCATTTTTTATAGTTTCCTCTTCCAAGTTTTCTAGCTTTCCCCCCCTGCCTTTTCTCCCTTTAGGCTTCGGAGTCAGCTTTCCCACCCTACAGAGAAGACAGAGCTCTTTTAAGAGACAGTAATAAGTTCTTCTTCTGCCAGGAAAGGAACACAGCAGTAAATAGCACTTTCAAGAGCAAGCAAGTATCTGCTTTCCAAGGAAAGTATTAACGATTTCCCCTCCTCCTCTTCATTCTTCCAGGTTTTTGCCCAAGACGGGTCTGGAACCTAACTCCTGGGGGTCCATGACCCCCGCGGTTGCCTCCCATCAGCGATGAAAGGGTTATCGGGCAGCCGCAGCCATCACCACGGGGTCACCTGTGACTCCACCTGTGACTCGCTGTCGCACCACTCGGACCGCAAGCCGTACCTGCTGAGCCCAGTGGAGCACCACCCCGCAGACCACCCTTACTACACGCAACGCAACTCCTTCCAGGCCGAGTGCTTGGGCCCCTTCAGCGACCCGCTGGCCAGCAGCACCTTCCCCCGCAGGCACTACACCTCGCAGCAGGAGCTGAAGGACGAGTGTGCCCTGGTGCCCCGCACCCTGGCCGCCAAGGCAAACCGCATCCCAGCCAACCTGCTCGACCAGTTCGAGCGGCAGCTGCCCCTGCACCGGGATGGTTACCACACGCTGCAGTACAAGCGCACGGCCTTGGAGCACCGCAGCGACAGCCCCGGCCGCATCCGGCACCTGGTGCACTCGGTGCAGAAGCTCTTCACCAAGTCGCACTCCCTGGAGGGGCCGTCCAAGGGCAGCGTCAACGGGGGCAAGGCCAGCCCGGACGAGTCGCAGACGGTGAGATACGGCAAGCGCAGCAAGAGCAAGGAGCGGCGCGCAGAGCCCAAGGCACGCGCCAACGCCTCCCCGGGCTGGTGGAGCTCGGACGACAACCTCGACGGCGACATGTGCATCTACCACGCGCCCTCGGGCGTGATGACCATGGGCCGCTGCCCCGACCGCTCGGCCTCCCAGTACTTCGTGGAGGCCTACAACACCATCAGCGAGCAGGCGGTCAAGGCCTCCCGGAGTAACAACGATGTCAAGTGTTCCACCTGCTCCAACCTGCCGGTCAACCTGGATGCCCCGCTCCTGAAAAAGAGCGCCTGGTCCTCCACACTGACCGTGAGCAGAGCCCGGGAGGTTTACCAGAAAGCCTCGGTCAACATGGACCAGGCCATGGTGAAGTCCGAGTCGTGTCAGCAAGAACGTTCCTGCCAGTACCTGCAGGTACCATTTCTATCAATTGGTGGATGCTTAGAAATAGCCCCTGGCTTGAGGGTCTGTTGTTCCCCCGGGGTTCTTATCTTGGGTCTACCATGAATCGTCTGTGTAAACCTGAGCAAATGATCTAGCATTTCTGTGCCTAAGTATTCCCATCAGAAAAAGGCAAGGAAATAAATGCTACCAAGTTCACTCAGTTATCTTAAGATGCTAGACACACAAGCGCTTTGAAAAGCACTCCCACGTGAAGGCAAGGGGTTATTAACAGCTTGTGTTTCTCTTTTGTCTGAGGGATCATGGGATGGAGAAGGAGAGGAAAGGGAGTCTACACAGAAGGTTTAAATAAATCCACCTTTCTTTTTTTTTTTTTTTTTCAAAAGTAAACAGTGATCTTTTAAATTTTGGAAAGCGTTTCATTGGATTTATTGTTTCCTTTTTTTTCATTTCAAAATCCTAGCCTGAAGATATTAGTTTGAACCCAGTGACGGTCATCACCTTCACCTTCTCTAACCACACTCCCAGCTGAGCCCCAAACCAGAGTCTAGCAAATCAGAGTGAGCCCTGACCCCTGAGGAGGTGGAGAACAAGCCAGTTTGGGGACCTGACAAGCACAGCTGCAGAGACCCAGGACATGGGAGAAGAGGAGGAAAGGGAGGGATTGAAGAAATAAAATACAATTACAGTCAGCATGCAGATCCTACGCTTGCTCTACAGACCCCAAGCAGGCTGCCCTGCCCCTCCGCTGTCTCTGCATACTTTCCCCATTACCCTCTAGATCACCCAAACCAGCTGACACTCCATGAAGACACAGAGAAAGTTTTTTTCCCTCCCTCCTTGCTGTAGTATTGTAATTTTTCCCAAGACACAATCTTCTACAATAATGACCTTCATCTTTTCATAAAAGTAGGACATATTCATCCCCATTTCTCAGTCCTATCTTAAGAAAATACAAGGAACAATTCTTTGGTGGAGAAGTTTATCTTTTTGTTCCCACGGGAGTGCCTCCACCAAGCCCTGAGAATACTCCAAGCTGGCAGTCCCCTGGCAAGGGCAATGCGAGAGCCCCTGACTGATGTTTGGAAGAAGCCACCAGCATGTGGCTACTTTTTACAAACAACACATAATTACATGGTCAGTATTTCCCATGGAAGGTGGTATTGCCTAAAAATTTCCTCTTTTTTTTTTTTTATTAAAGCATAGCTGTGTACATTAATATAGTCATGAAGTACAATGTGCTGGTTTTATATACAATTTAAAATATTTTCATCAAACTAGTTAACATAGCTTTCACGGCATTTTTTTAGTTACTGTGTTGAGACATTTATATTCTACATTTAGTCAATTTTCCATGTACCCTTGTAAGGTGTAGGTGTGGTCCCACCAATTACACTCCCTCCACCTAAAAATCTCCTCTTACGGTTACTAAAGGCATTAATAAGTTATCAAAAGCTGTAACAATTTTAAAGCTAAAAATGGGTCAATTAACCCACTTACCACATGAGAAAGCAGACTCAAAGGTAAATTTACTGGGTTACACTGTTAACACATGCAGAGGTGGGATTAGAACCCAGTCTCTTAATTTATAGAGATGACCATTATAAGGGTTCTAACTGAAAGCTCTAGAAATTCCATAAGCACATAAAGCTCATCACTGCTGAAAGTATTTTGATAAGGATCATCTGTCTTGAAGAAAGGATGAGTAAGGAGATAGAAGCCCCAGAGCAGGGCAGATTTTGTCTGCGAAGGTTCTATGACTAGCAGCAAAAACAAAACAATTTTTTTTAACCCTGCACTTAAATACGTAGTGGTGAGATTAGGTAAATAGCAGATGCTTTAAAGAAGGGTGCTGTATATGGATTTAGTAGCAGCCTAGTAATGAAATTTTTTCATTGTGATTGTATAATTGCCTACATTCTTCCTACCTTAAATTCATTTTTCTTTATTTTTATATTTTTTGAAGTCAAAATCTCAAGTAGCAGTGAAAAGTGGGAAGATATGGAAAGAAAGAGGGAAACTGATAACTGAAAATCTACTCTGTACTAGATGCTGTAGGAAACGTTTTCATGTTTGTTATTTCACCTAATCTTCATAATAAATCATGAGATTATGTATGTAATAATGCTACATTTTTTATAAGAAAGGAAACTGAGGCTTAGAAATATCAGCCGATCGAAAGCCCCATGACCTGGGAGCTGTGGGACTGAGATTTAAACTTAGATCTGTTTGATGACAAGTTCTTTCTATTATGCCCCAGCACAGTTGCAAAGCCAAGGGCATGAAAATGAACAAAAAGAAAATAAAATCTTTAAAGTAGACATACTGTTATTAAAGTTCTTCCATAAAGTGAAAATGAAACCTTAAAGATTTAAATATAGGATTTAGCAGAGTAGCTTTATTGTATTTCATATTATAAAGATTTGGAAATTTTATTTTCAAACTATTTGCCTTCTTTAAGCCAGCTTGTTTTTAGTGAAATATCTCAAGCTTACAGAAAGGTATAAAGAAAAAACTAAAATGAAACAAGCACCCATTTTATATATCAACCAACCAAAGAAATAAAACATTAACTGTAATGGATCACACACGTACTTTCTTCAATCCCATTTAACGTCCCTTCTTCCCCAGAGTAATTGCTAGTCTGACTTTAATAGCCAAAGCGCCTTTGTTTTTAATTCTGAAATTACTGAAAGCTGGAAAAAAAAAGAATGCTTTCTAGCCTGCATTGGGCAATAATTATCCCTGTACCAAGCTAGTTCAACTGTTTAAATATAAACTGAACTCTAAGTCACATCTTATTTAATAGGTATTGACATTTATTAAGTCTGCATTCTATGCAAGGCTTTCAAACTAAAAGAAAAAAAAAATGCTGTATTACAACACAGGGGGTACTATGTTGGTCAATTAACTAAATGTAGAACAGTGTGCTCTTCCCAGTAAGTTGCTGAAGCTGAAGAAATCCTGTAAAGGGAGAGAAGAAAGAGCTGTACACTCCCTAGGGGAAGGAGGACGATAGAAAAATCTCCTGAGAACTGGGTTCCTGCTCATTGCTTCTAGGAAAAGGAGAGGGTCTCTGCCACACTGTGGAACCTCTGCTCAGAAAGATAGTGTGAACCAGCTCCAGCCAGCTCCCGTGGAATAATTTCATACATAAACTTGTTCTTCAAAGCAAATTTGGGAAAATAGAGAAGGTTTCTTTGCCATTGTTTTCTTCAGTTATACTGCCTTAATTGTCAGCTAATATTGAAGCTGGATTTAAAAATGTGTTTAACTTCAACATCACAAGGTTTAGTGGGCAAAGCACTGTCCCTATTTGCCACTAACTAGTGACTTGACATTTCAGCTCTTTGGCCCTTTCTTCTGCTATGTAAAATAGGCTCTTGGGCTAGAAGGTCTGTGATCGCAGTCCACAATTAGAAATTTGTAAGTTACATATGTCAGAGTACTGATTAGAGCAATTTTGGAGAGTTGAAAGGCCTGGGACTCATTTGACAAATGCCTAAAAGTAGATGTTTTTCAAATGTCATCTAACTGGCTCTTTAAATCTCTAGGGCAGCGGTTCTCAAACTTCCTAATGCCGCTATGTATTTTCATTGTTACAAAGGGGTTGCAACCCACAGATTAAGAACCACTGCTCTAGACGCATTTTACAGTTGAAGAAACTGAGATTTAGGGACCGAGATTAAGTAACTTGCCCAAGGACACATGGCTAGTATATGGCAACACAGTGGGTCCAGACTGATTTGTCTGCCTAAAAGGTTTGTATTCTTTCTATTTACATTGCCCAACCTCTATCCTCACCAAATACAAAGTGGAGACAGAAAACAACGTATATCAGACATGCCGTATGTGTCAGAGCCATATATATCTCATTTAGTACTTAAAACAACATTGTCAAGTATTACTATTTACTTTAGTTTTATAGACAACAAAACTGAGGCACAAAAGATTTAATCATTTGCCCAGAAACACACAGATTATAAGTGGAAAAGCTAACACGAAGTCTGTCTGACTCCGAATATGCTTCAGAAATAAAAATAAATGCATGCTTTTATTACTTGATTCATTCTGTAGCAATTTGCATGTGTGCATTTGACCCCATATCTGTGCATGGACTTGACGTGGGTATGAAATCAGACTGGCAATGGAAAGACTGATTATGTCCCTAATTTAATTCAGGAATAACAAGGATTAAATTAATATTCATCAATAATAGAATATAAATGTTAGCAAATTTCTGATTCTCTCATTGCAGAATTATCACTTAGAATTAATTTAAGTCATTGCCATGATTCCATAGAAAATCGTAGATCTATGGAAGTCTGTCGGTATTTAACCTCTGCCTGGCATTGATTTAGAAATCAAATATTATAGCTTGAAATCATGACAAGTTTCAGTAAATACAAAGTCAATTGGTGATATGTGCTCACTCACAAGCTGTTTGTAGTTTAAAAAAAAAAAAGATTCCCTTTTTTCCCAATATTGTTATTTTTAAATGTCAAGAATCAGATGTCTGCTGTTTAGAACTATTGTACCGCTGCCAGTGACTGTCTGTATTAGGGTTGGGAGCAGGAACATGGATTTGAAGACATTAAAACTGTTTAATTCTCAGTTGAGATGTGGTTGGCTCTTATACATTTGGAATAAGGCATTTATGGCACATCTCAGGGTAAGTGCTTAATAGTTAAATAAATACCATAGGAAGAGGTTCAGAGATGGAGTAAAAGGTGGTTTTTGTTGTTGTTTTGTTTTTGCTTTATAAAAGCAGAAATCTTGATTCTGTATTTGCCTCTTTATGCAAACGCTATGTATTGAGTGACTGGCATTTAAAGCCATTCAGAAGAGCAAGATTTTAGATTTCCAACTGTTAAACTAAAAGAAAAATCCCTTCAAATCGTGTATTTTGCATTCACCCAGCAGCAGAAACAGGAAAAGGGAAACAAAACGCTCTCCGGTAGAAGTAGAGAGAGAGAGAGAGACAGAGAGAGAGGGAGCGAGAGAGAGCAAGACCGGGAAAGAAAGCACTTCCAGAGATGAAATTTTAGGAGAGCAAAATGATCGACCTTTTTAAGGCTGAGTGGGTTTCTTCAGTCTGTGTGCAAGTTTCAAGAAATGGAAGGACTGACCAGGTTTGGGTATAACTCTTTCATTACTTTGTATTTGATGACAATGTGTTGTTGTTGATTTGGGTGTTTTTTGTGGTGGGAGAAGGAAGGATTTGTGATTTTATTTCTCCTCTAAATAATGGCTAGTGAGACTGAAAAAGCTAACAAAGTAATGTCTATACAATGGTAAAAAAATAGGTTGAGACATCAGATACCTACAAGTCTGTGTCTCCACTGAGGCTTCATAAAATCTTTAACTGGCACACAATCTCCTGATCTGCTGGGTTCTGTTAGAGGACGTTATGTGGCTGGTGATTGAAATGTGATCCGTCATTTTCCAGGACAAGAATCTTGAATACTTACTGTTCCTTTGCAAAATTAAAATTTCTGGGTGATTGCTCTTTTTTTTTTTTTTTTTTTTTTTTTTTGCAGGGGTGTGGGGGGGGGTGTCTGTTATTTAAATAAGGCTCCACAAAATATCACTAAAGAAGCATTCATAGCAAGCATGAACACAGGATTTTTTAATACAGGTATTATTTTTCAAAATTCTGTTCAAGATTATTTCTGTATTTCCCCAGTGGGAGTTTTCTTTCCCTAGCTGAGTTAGTTTTTCCCTCCTCTTGTGTTAAAATAGTTTAAACTCTACAAATTCCATGTAGGCTCCTTTACATGAAATATATGAAAATGTTAAATAATTTCTGCTAATGACTTCGGCTGCTGCCATGTTTTCTTGCTGTCTTTTTTCTTAAAACCCCACCAACCACATTTATTGATGATTTTCTTTATTCTTAATTTAAATTGCCTTAATAATCCAGCAAGTGAATGTCAGGGTTTGTGAATGCATTTCCTATTTGGTTTACACATTCTTCTCCCTATTTTTCACTGATCTTAGGAGAGCTGTGCCTCTTCATTGACAAGAAGATGACATTACTTGTACCCGGTGCTAATGTTGAATGTGGAAACAGTGATTAACAGCAGATTCCTAGTGACAATCTCTCTCTTTTTCTCTCTCTCACATTCTCTATAATTCTCACTATTACCTATATCCAATTAATGGACGGAAAAAGACAGTTGACAAAACATGACAGAAAACAGGGTCCAGAAAGACTCAGCAGCAGGAGAGAGAAGATAGAAACTAAAGAGGAAAGCTCTCATAGAAGTTGTTAAAGAAACTATAATTTTTGGCCTTCAGTTTCATTGTTTTAAAGACATTCTCAGCAACACCAAAAGTGCTTGATTGTCCACTGTCAGACACTTTTATGTGACATATACTTTCTGATCTCACAAGATTCTAATCCACTAATGGAAGGTATTGTATTGGTTATGGCAAGTAAGAGAAAATTCACCTTGATCTCAGTGGCCAGTTTACTTTCTCCATTTTTCTTAGAGGACAGTTGGCTAGATTGCAAATTAAAGGTAGTAAATCAAGTTAATCATTCATCATTCTTCAAGAGAAAGATCCATCCATAATCTCTGGCACATTTGAGATCACGGCATACTATGATTTTACACAGTGATTTGTGAATGCTAGAATGCATTGGGTTTTTTTGTTTCAGGGTTCTAAGGGACCGCTAAGGTATATAGGCAACATTGCCAACCTGATTTTGATTTGTGATAAGATTGTGTTTTTCACTATTTTGGTTTTAGGTTCAAAGGTAACAATCTTTCTTAGTGAATTATTGCACAGGGAGAATTATTTTATTTTGTTAAGGTTGTTTTGTTAAACACTTATTTCAGTGTTTTTCTAATTCTTAGCCTGGAATTACAGTAAGCAAGTGCATTAATTATTTTTGCAATGAAGATTTATTTATATTCGAACTAGTCCTTTCTTTTTTTGACCAAAAGGTGATGATATAAAGAATTAATTAGTGTTACACAAATAAGCAGAAACAAAGGAGAACATGTAGTGTAAGGAAAGGCATATACTTTTAACCCTCTTGTTAATTTTGACCAAATTCTTACTTTTACTATTTTATCATTCTTTCCTGTTGCAGAGAGTGCTCACATGATCAAGGGAAGACTCTCCTAATTCTCTGATCTTTCATTGTTTTTTCTCTGATCTTTTAAATGTAAGAATATATAGGACTATCATTAAAAACCTTTTTTTGTTGTTGTTGTTTGCTAAAGTTTATTAATATGCCTTGCTTTGTTTTCAGTTCTAAGATAAGGAGACCTCTATTTACATTTGCAATTGAGTTGTCAAGATAGGTCTTTTCTTCATATACATTAGGTCCCTATTCTCTGTGACTGAGAGTTTCTACTCATTGTTCTCACAGCATTAGAAAACTTCCCACAAAACATCAGCCTTGTAACTTCACAGACCATTCTGTGCAGTAGAATCCCATGAGTATGCCAGGGGCGTGTGTACAGGTGTATATACACCCTTCATCTGCACAGGCCTTCCTGTAATCATCCTTCTGAAATATGCACTTGCACCGATGCTGTCTTTGATCTCTGATCCATGAAATCTTCTCCATTTTCAATGCATCACTTCACAAAATCCATGGAAGAGGAATGACTAGGAAGTAGAGAAACAAATTTTTCACAGCCCTTAGTAGGAAATGTATAACCCTGCTTTTCTAGTGATTATATTGAACTTCACCTCCAGCCATTAGTAGACTAGTGTAGACTAGTTAGGGATATCCTGCTTCCCTGGTGTGAAAACGGAGTAGGTTTAGTCCCTTCAATGCAAGGAGAACTGTTAACCCAACAGCTGTTAAAGGAAATGACTTTTGCTCCTCTTATTTTTTTAAATACCTGTAGGGTTTTCTAACTCCTTCCTGATATAACTCTCCAAGACTCTAAAATCTTAACATGTATAATTATAGAAGCAGGCAAGGGTTCTCCCCCCCCCAAAAAAAAAAAAAATGTCAGTTTTAGAATTACAGAATGTCCTCAGTGGAAGGTATAGTTTCCTGTTCACTGTAATGTGGACACTGCGTCTTCCTACCTACTTTTTGTCTAATAATCACTTTATAAAAGAAGACTTTGAAAATATTTAATCCAATTTACTCTCTTGAAAAATAAGAAAATAAGCCCTAAGGAAATACCTAGATCAGGTCAGTCGTCTCGTCATCTGATAGGCACTAGCCAGCTGGCTGCTGGGCTGCCAGTGCAGTTCTGCTGCTGTTACATCCTAAGCTGTGAAAACCTTTAAGGTTCTTTTCAAAGGCCAGCTCATCCATTCTCACAACATCCTTCTAAGGCAGTGAGGCCAGGGCACAAGAAGGTAAAAAGAGACTAGAACAGATCTGAAAGTTAGATTTGAAGCAAGTTTGCAGCTCAGATGTCTCATCAAAGGTAAAAATATTAAAGAATTATTACCTGAAATTTATAATCCTGTGGTTTCACAGGGTAGGGGAGTTTCTTTAAATTCTTAAAAAAAATTTTTTCTCCTGTTATGGATGAGTCCTCCCTGCATGGCAGTGGTTTCACTATGAGTAAGCCATGTCACACCATGTCACAACAGAGGACAGAACTTTCATGCTGGGATGTGTGACATTTGGGTCCTGCATTCAGAGCCCTGGGTCTGGATTTTGAAGTGTCTTTCCAGTACCCTGTACTCTCTCGAGAACCAACCTCCCTTATCTCCCTTTCCTAGAATAAAACTTAACATAGTTGTGACCATATTTTCAAAGACCAAATTGAATGTACATATTACATGCAATGCAGGACAGCATGTATTGTGACAATGTGACCATGAAACCAAAGATATTAAATTGGGGCAACCAAGGGCTACAGGCTAATCTCTTGGTTATTAGATCTAAAGCTAAAAAAGTAAGTGATTGGGAATATCTATCTCTAAAGTTGGAAATGCTATGTGGAACATTATAAAGCAGCAGCAATATAGGTAAACATGAGCATGGTAATATTGTATGTGTGCTTGTATAGAATCACGTATGTGTACGGCCACTTGCTCTATCATTGAGTATTTACAAGCACCTAACTTTATGTGCACAAGAATCACCTTGCAAGTGTCTATAAAATGAGGATTTGGGGTATCAACCCAAAAGATTCTCATTTCACAGATATGGGGCGAATCATATAGAGATCAGTCCACTTTAAATAAGCCAATTCTAGGGAATTCTAAAGTTTAATTTTTCATTTTATTTACTGAAGGGGGCAGTAGAGCATAATAGATGAAAATATGGGGTTCCAATGGTCTAACTACCAGCTCTGCTTCCATGCTGACTTCCTGCCCGACTTTGGGTTCCCTCTTCTCCTCCATATCTATTTATACAATGGGTGTGATGATAGGATGGTGTTTGCTTCAGGTCTTGGGAAAAAGCTTCATTTCAAATTTGAAATACATGAAAAATATGACGTGACAATGTTTTGAGTTTATAGATCCTGGAATGTTAGCATGCTTTATCTCATCCCCGTGCGTTCTGTGTACCGTCCCACTTTTCCCTTTATATTTTGTATGGTCTAATTTCCATTAAACTAGGGTTGGAATGAACCTGTCTGATTCTTTGGTGAAGGAAAGCCCTCTCCCGAGGCAGGATGCAGCCGATCTTACTCACCATGCAGATGTGAGGCTTCCTCGCCCCATGTGCCAGCTCAACACATAAACCTTGTGTCTGAAGGCAAAGGGATCATATAGGATCAGCCTTCTGATGGCTCAGCCTCTGCGGGTCAGATTTTCCTGTGACTCACTATTGGCTGATGGAACACTGTTCTTGCATCTTCTTCAAGCTAGTGTATTCATACCAAAAAAAAAAAAAAAACCAAAAACAAACCTGCTTCTTTTGAATACCTTAATTTTGTTAACACCCTACTGCCTTATTCCAAACAGTTTTGTTAAGTCAACAAGACAAGTTTAATTTAGCAGTGACAGCTAGGCGGCTTGTCTACAAGAGAACTGTCCACCCTTCCTTTAGTGGCTTCGGAGAACCATGTCCTCTAAGGAAGGTCTCCACCCTGGCAACTTGCCAGAGGTGACCAGAGGTCACGGGCCATCACTCTTCTCTGTTCATGCCCTAAGTCCCTTACAAATCATCCCTGTGCTCTGAAGCCAGGTATGTCGTTCTTAAAGACGGCAGAGATTCAAAAAAGCAAGTGAACAGGGAAAGTGGATCTCTCTCGGGACTTCTTCAACCTGGGAAAGCACAAATTTTTTCTGTTGGCCCTCTGGCTGTTGACAGTCTAAAGGTGTCCCACGTACCTGCTTCCCTCTTGTCACCCAAACTATGAAAACAAAACCCATCAGAATTCACAGGAAGAGAGGGCTCCGCTTAACAAAATTATGTCTCTCAATTATGAAAACTTGAACAAATAGTCTTGCCATTTTTAGTTATAAAAGTGGAAATTGGCGAAGATAAAGATGCTCCTCTAGGCCCAGCGGGGCCTTGTCAGGTCACCCAGGACCTGCAGTCCACACAGAATGCCATCTGCTCTTGTGCGTTCTGCCATGGGTGGCATCCATCTGGCTGGCACCCCCTTCAGCAGTAAATAATACGGAGAGAGGCGTTTGTCCAACACTGTTCCTTTTAAAGTCCCTTAAAGGATCCCAGCTACCTGTAATCCTTGGGAAAATTATGTCCCTTTTTCTCCCCTCCTTAGCTGTAAAAGTTTAGCTGCCTTATTTGTAACTCAGGGGGTGCCAGTGAAAGTTTCATTTGTTTGCAAATGAAATCTGAGCTTTCTGAAAATGACTCCCATGTAGAATCATTCCCCCATCACACTCCTCCAACTTTCTAGTTGATTTTAGATAGTTTCCTGTTCTCCCACCTCTTGGAAATATTCCATGGCATGCTGAGCAGACACTTTTAGTCAAAAACGCCTATAAATAGCTGATTTTCCTGCTTACTGCCTTCTCTCTAAGGCTTTCACAAAGGAGGTGAAACAAATCCACCAGAAACAAGAGCGCTCTGTGAGTGGTGTGTGGTGAGGCTTATAAAAATCAGATCCATAGGCCGAAAATTACCGTGTAGGTAGCTTTGCCGTATCTGACTTAGGCGATCACCGCGCGGAAAAAGCACCATCGCATTTCATGCCAGATAATCTCATGAACTGAACAGTCATTCAAAAGTGTTTCCTCTGAACTGTCATGCTTCTTTAAAAATATGTATAATACTTGGACTTTCAGGCTGCTTTAAAAAAACATTCCAAAACCAACTGTTATTCATTTATTAGATTCCACTTGTAAACCTAGAAACCCAATTCCTGTATCTATTCCAAGATGGGGAATTTGGAGCTCGCTCCCCATTTCTCCCTGAGGAGCTCCTCTCACGGAGCTCTTCCTGACCCCCGGCCTCCCCATCGGCAGCACCCCCCAATCTCCCAGAGCAGGACACGGCTTCCCCTCAAAGACGGCACCTGTGCTGGGCAAGACCTTCAAGTCTTCTGTCACTGACCTCGCTCCTGCCAACCTTAGAAACCAAATACGTGTGGCCGGTACGCCTCCCCTCATCCTCTTCCCCACCCTCACCCTCCTTAGCAAAAGAGAGCTGAGCTTAGCAGTCCCCCCCCCCCCCCTTCTTTACCCTTGTTTTCTAGGTAGCCACTTTATACATCTGGAAGGGAAGATCAGTCCCAAACTATCAGTTTACAGGTGAGGAAGCAGAAGTCTGGAGAGGTTAGCTGGCCTCCCCACCCCTCTTCACCTTACTGGGAGGAAGCACCTGAGCACCTCTGACCACACTGGTTGGTGATTCACAGTCACAGCTGCAGGGCAGGACTCCGTATATTCTCAGGATGTTCTGTTCCAGCCCCCAACCCCTGCCTTCCTGGCCCTAGTCTCCTGGTCCAGTTTGGTGGGGCCCACACCTGGTCTACCTAATTATGCCTTACTTATTAAGAGAGACATGTCTGGTCATTGGAAGCAGATATCTGAAGGAGCTCAAAACGTTGCTTAGCTTTTTATACTTTTTAATCACCAAAGTCTCGTTCCAAATAAAGCAAAATATGTAAAAACAGTTTAAAACAGAACCGCTTACATTGATGCAAAAATAGAAGGTTTCTAATTCCCTTTCCAAGGCCACCCTGCCCCACCCTGTACTATCCACGTTTTCCACAATTTGAAAACTGCTGCCCATTCCTTTCCCATAATCAATCTAAGCTAAGAAAGAGTTTAATGATCTAACTCTCTGCATCCAATCTTGATAAATCAGATAGATCAGAAAAATCCTGATAAAACCCCCAGAATATTGGGTAGCTATCCCAAGCATGGTGAGTTATGTATGCCAAGTTTGGTGAGTTTGATTAGCAGCAGCAGCTATGCCGGGTTGCAGTGCAGGTGCCTGTGCTTCATTACAAAGATAGCAGTTGGCTGGCACGGCAGCTCATGCCTGTAATCCTAGTATGCTGGGAGGGCAGGAAGGGAGGATGGCTTAAAGCCAGGAGTTCAAGATCACCCTGAGCAACGTAGCAAGGCTCCATCTCTCCAAAATATTTAAAAATTATCCAGATGGGTGGTGCACACTTGTAGTCTTGGTGACTCAGGAGGCTGAGCCAGGAGGATCACTTCAGCCCAGGAGTTTGAAGTTGCAGTGAGCTATGATCGTTCCACTGCCCTCTATCCAGAGAGAGACCCTGCCTCACAAAAACAAACAAAAAAAGAACAGCAGTTGATCATGGCGCTTCAGCAGCTCCTGGCTCACTCAAGCTATACAATCATTTTTGGGTTTTAAGCTCTTTAACAAATAAATTCTATGGTGCCTTCATACAATTTTTCTCAGCTGTGACCCAAAAAGAGGAACTGACTTTTCTAAGAACACACAGGCCCTTCAATTCCCAGTCTAGCCCTCTTCCCACGGCACCATACAGAACATCTTTAATAATAACAGGAAGGAGGGGGTGATGACGGGGGGGGGGGGTGTTGGGGGCAGGAAAGAGAGAAAGAAGAGCTGTAACTTACTGAGAAAGTTCATGGGCCTGTGCTCGACATATAAGATTCTTACATTGTCTTTATTTCACAAAATTTCTGGGACAAAGCTGTTCTGGCCCTCACTTTGTAAGAAAATTAAATTTGTTCAAGATTATAATGTCGGCAAGTGACACAACTGAGATTTAAGCCTGGTCATCTGATTCCAAGATCTGTTCACTTTCTACCAGGTCATGCAGCCTCTGCTGTGTAAATATTTCCTTTGATCTTCTTTTGACAGGTTTTTTAATGAGAAATGATTTCTATAATAATTTTTTTAAAAGATTTAACTATGATTTAGTAACAGGTTCTCCTGTGTGATTAAGTGTAAACCTACATCTAGTTTGGAAAGTAGCCATGTCTGAAAAATGGCTATGTCTGTGATTTATGTGCAAAGTGAGATGTGTAAAAGGTTAGATTGTAATAGGACTATATTATTTCACATAAATGCATAACTCAACTTAGGAAAGAAGTTGAGTTGATAAAGGCTCTTTTGTTTATTTGTTTGTTAGTTTGTTTCAATAAGAAAAAATACTATTGATTCCATCAGTCGGCCAATCTGATTGTAGTTGCAACATTGTTCATAACGCTATCGGCCAAATAAACAGTCTGTCCATTATTTAATACCCTTTTGCTTGATTTAATTTGCGGATGTATGCTAATTTTACCGAAATGATGAGGACATAAACTAGGAATCTCCAACCCATTTCCTCTATAAGGTAGTGTGACTTCATATTTTTTTAAGTTCTTTTGGAGACCAGATAATTGTCTCTCAGTGTATTGTGAACAAGAACTCTGCTTGCTCGATGAGCTTCGTATATCCCAGAATGTTAACTAAATGTTTAAGAAATTCATCAGTTTTACCCTTTGTTAAATTATTAGTCCAAGATTAAAGAAAAATATATGTTTCCCTAATGGTCTACCCTTAGAATACCTCCTAATTACCTGTGAAAGTAAATCTGAATTAGTGAGTCATATAATATCCAATGTGGAGCAGTTGTGTGTGCCAGCTTAGAGGTGGCTGTAAGTATCCAATTTTAAAAAAATAGTGCTGTTAGGGACTGTTAGTGGAGTTTAAATTAAATCTCTATAATAGATAACAACACAGAATGGTCAGATTTTTTAAATTCTCCAGGATAAAGGTGACATACTCAGTTATGAACTTAGAAGCCAATGCAATCTTTATTATCCTACGTTTTTTTTTCCTGTTATACATATATCCTACTGCAGATAATTCAGTGTTCTAACAAACCCTTGTTTAAATGCTCTCTGCTCATTGTTCAAGCCCACATAAAATTAACATAATGGATACAATTCTTAAACTGTTCCACGTCCTCCACTTTCTCTTGGTTCAATATTTTATAAGATACCCCATGCATAATAATGAAATATTAATTATTCACTTAACAGGGACTTGTAAGGAAAGCATTCTCTAAAATTAAGCTATGCCAGTTTGATCTCATTTATGTTTTCAAAGGTGCTATTAGATTAATGAATGAGTAGAATGTATGTAGCATTGTATGTCTTCATGTATGTCTTCATTGTATGTAGCTTCAACTGGCCGTGAATGCACCTGCCATATGTAGTCCCTTTGTGTTATCTGGTCCCAGAGCATATAATGAAAATTTCTGTTAAGTGATTTAATAATACTGCCATTTTCAATGAGTCTTTTATTCAACCAACATCAATTTAGCAGCTGTTTGACCCAGACTGAACTCAGGAGGAACTGACCTTATAAAAATGGGAACAGGAAAGACCAGTTGGGGGGAAGGAAAAGAACAGATGGGTTGCTGACCACTCAGCTCGTAATAAGTAAATAAAGGACAGGATTCATTCTCTAGAAGACAAGACAACGTGAAACACTTTTTTCCCAATGTACTCAAATTTCCAAAAGATGGAGGATATTGTTCAGACCAGAGGTCAAGCCCAAACAATTTAATCCCTGGGCAGTATTTCTAAGGGTAATTAATGGTGTGAGCAAAGGAAAGAGCAAGGGAAGACTCCCCAGAGGAGGAAGGGAGGCACCAGGCTGCTGGCCCCAGAGGCACTGGGACTGGACAAGAAATCAAGGCAGACAGCACGGCTTACACTCAGGTGAGGGAAGGCGTCCTCAGGTGCATGTCACACCCTGTGCTCAGCGTCAGCACCAGCCTGCAGGACGGAATTGCATGAATTCTGGGAATGGCAGTAGCAACACGGCACCCAGAGAGTTCAGATGCAGTTGAGGCTGTCCAGAAAGACCTAAACATTCACAGGTGTGAAGAGCAGAGCTGGCAAGTTGGGAGATAACTCCAGAGAACAACACATGGGTTTATTCTTATACCAAAGCCTAACTGTATGGCCAGGTGATAACACCTGAGGATGTAGCTATTAGGAACATTTGTCTAACAAAGGCATCAGACCCCAAATAAAGGGAAGAAGTTTCTTGTTATTAAAAATGTGTAATGAGAGACTAGATACACATCGCAGGGATAAAGCAAAAACCATTTCCCTATTTGTTGAAATGAGGGCAGATGACCCCTCGGGTTCCTTTTAAATCAGACATTCTAGTTCCGTGCTCTCTGACATGGCAGCCACTAACCATATGTGGCTAAATCAATTTCACTGAGTTAAAGTGAAAGAAAAATTAAAATTCAGCTCTTCAGTCACAGTAGCCACATTTCTTGCAGTCAATAATCACATCTCTCATTTTTTGTGAATCTTTCTATAAACATTTCCATTTCACACAAAGTTTTACGAGGCTACATTGCTCTAGTTCAGTGGTTCTCAACCTTCCTAATGCTGTGACCCTTGAATACAGTTCCTGTGGGTCGCAACCCACAAGTTGAGAACCGCTGCTCTAGTTGTTTGTATTAACTTCTAGCAGATTTGGGCTTTGCCATGAAAAGTTACTAACCTGTTGTGACGTCCAGTGGTTGGAGGCGCCGACCTGGCTGGTGGTTTTCTGTGTCATGTGGGGACAGGGAGCGCAGTAAGGGGGTTGCCCTGCTAGAAGGCATGTTTCTCACCGTGTGGCCTTAAACGCATCACCCAATTGCTCAAAACTTCCTTGGTTTTCAAAAATAGTTATCCTGTGGTGTCATTGTGAGAAGTCAATTATATGAAGTACCTCGTTCTCAATAAGTACAACCAACTTTTCATTAGAAACACGAAGACTAACTAGCCTGGGAATTTGCCAGATTCTCACCCACCATTTGTGAGTCACTGGTTATGTGCCGGCCACTGTGCTGGCACGTTGTGTGTGGCGTGTGCACTTGGCCCCCCCCATCCTGCTGTGTCCCTCTGCTGTGGCCTCCTCTGCCCCTACTATGTACCCATGTGTCCTGCTATGTATGGCGTGTGCACTTGGCCCCCCCATCCTGCCATCCTGCCATGTCACTCCTGCTGTGGCCTCGTCTGCTCCTACTATGTACCCATGTGTTCTGCTATGTATGGCGTGTGCACTCGGCCCCCCCCATCCTGCCATCCTGCCGTGTCCCTCTGCTGTGGCCTCCTCTGCCCCTACTATGTACCCATGTGTCCTGCTATGTATGGCGTGTGCATTCGGCCCCCCCCATCCTGCTGTGTCCCTCCTGCTGTGGCCTCCTCTGCCCCTACTATGTACCCATGTGTTCTGCTATGTATGGCGTGTGCACTCGGCCCCCCCATCCTGCTGTGTCCCTCTGCTGTGGCCTCCTCTGCCCCTACTATGTACCCATGTGTCCTTCTATGTATGGCGTGTGCACTCGGGTCCCCCATCCTGCTGTGTCCCTCCTGCTGTGGCCTCCTCTGCCCCTACTATGTACCCATGTGTCCTGCTATGTGTGGTGTGTGCACTCGGCCCCCCCATCCTGCCGTGTCCCTCCTGCTGTGGCCTTCTCTGCTCCTACTATGTACCCATGTGTCCTGCTATGTGTGGCGTGTGCACTCAGGTCCTCCATCCTGCCGTGTCCCTCCTGCTGTGGCCTTCTCTGCTCCTACTATGTATCCATCAGGGACCAGGCAGTCCCTGGGCCAGTATTTTCATTCACACTGTAAGCACTGGGCAGTGGTTGCTGACCTTCCGTCTCGGTCGGAGTAGCCTTTGCCTGTGTCTATCTTCCTTGTTTGAGAACTAGTGCAAAACTTTTCTCTTCCTCACATTTATTTGTAAATTACAATGTTCTGGAACCTTTAGGAGCCGCATCCGGGTGCAAATGGATTCAAGGTGGCAGTGCACTGTCATGCCGGCCACAGCCCCTCCTACAGCTGGGCCCCGCAGACGGCTCTTCCTGCCTGGCCCCAGACAGGAGCAGTTGGCTTATCACCGGAGAACTCCCACCCACCCTACATGCTTCTGCCTTTGGCCAAAGGGAAGGAACTTTCTAGATAGGCCCCTGCAGTGTTCATTATGAGTTACCCAGGGCAGCGTTTTACTTTAACCCTGTTCCCTGAGATAGATGAGTCTCACACCTTCCAATTGCACACTGAAAAATCAATGGTATCAATTTGGTGGGGGTGGGGGGGTCGCGTGAGACTTGAGCATGTCATTTTCTCAATTGAAAATTTAGATAATAGGCAGTAATAATCAGGAAGGATTTTTTTTAAGTCTTCTGTTTTAGAGGAACTGGGATTACCAAAAGCAGGGTGTCTGGCCACATTTGTTTACTCACCAAACTTCAAGCTGTATTTTTTCATACTGCTTTCTGAAACCAAGAGCTCCTTGGCCATCTCTGAGGCCTGGAAAGAGAGAGACTGCTTTAGCCTAGCAAGACAGACAAATGCCTCAAAAGCTTGCTGAGGTGGGATTCCCAAATGTGTACCCTCAGTGGGAGACAGGCTTAAGGACTAGACAGCCTAGTCACAGAACTTAATGAGGTTGCACATTTGACTGCCTCAGAAAAGCCCCTTTAGTGGAGGTAGAGGGCAGGGTAGGGACTTTGCGAAGAAAATCTAGTGCAGAAAGGGAGGCCATACCCATGCATGTAAATCAAGTGTTCTTAATTGAGGCTATGAACCCTTAGGGCCTATAAAAGTGGGGACTTTACAAGATCAGTGAACTCCTACAATTATATAAAAATGGGGGCTGGAGTGTGATGCTCATTTTGCTGGGAAGAAAAGTTAATAAGTTTTTGTCATGTCACCAACAAGTTTAAATTACGATATTTTAAAAAGTAGGTAGTTTTCTCCTTCAGAATGTAAAATTGATGACTTTTTTCTTCCTTAAGATAATAGTTAATTTGAAAAGCCTTTAGAATAATCTGAAGAATGCAAAGTTTTTAAAGAATTATCATTGCAGAGGAATATTAGCTGAAATTAATAGATCCCCTATTGGGTTTTAGCCTATGACAGAGTAAAAATTATAATAGCATTTATTGTAAGGGAACATTTCCAGGTTATCAATTCAACTTCAGTTAAAAAAAAAAAAAAAAAAAATGAGGATATGTTTTACACAAGGTTGAAGTTGATGAGAAAGAGGAGGAATTCAAAGATTCGTAAAACAGTCCCTACCCTCAAAAAGTCTATAGTCTCTATGAAGTCATTAAATAGATAAATATAGTCATACAAGGCAAAGGAAGAAGAAGCATAAAGATATCTCAACAAAGAATTTGAGGGCTTTTAGGAAAGAGAATGAAACATGAGGGAGGGGGAGGTGGATGGAGGGAGGGGGATTGGTGGGATTACACCTGCGGTGCATCTTACGAGGGTATATGCGAAATTTAGTAAATGTGGAATGTAAATGTCTTGGCATGGTAACTAAGAAAATGCCAGGAAGGCTATGTTAACCATTGTGATGAAAATGTGTCAAACGGTCTATGAAGC
>CAUYPK010068320.1:0-152148 GCA_963574355.1 Loris lydekkerianus | reverse complement strand
TTTTTTTTTTTTTTTTTTTTTTTTTTTTTTTTTTTTTTTTTTTTTTTTTTTTTTTTTTTTTTTTTTTTTTTTTTTTTTTTTTTTTTTTTTTTTTTTTTTTTTTTTTTTTTTTTTATTTTATTTTTTTTTTGTTTTGGTGTTGGCTTTGTTTTGGTATGGGCGACGCCGCCCCCGCCGCCGCCCGGGCCCCCCCCCGCCCCCCCCCCCCCCCCCCCCCCCCCCCCGCGCCCCGCCCGCGGCCCGCCCCCCCGGCCGGCCGCCCCCCCCCCCCCCCCAAAGACTCTGGCACCAGTCTCATTTTAAATCTCCCAGGATGGTTACAAAGCACAGATCTGGGGACCACTGGCTCAGCATCTGTGCGGTGTTATTCACCAGGGAAGTCTGTCCCCTGCAGGATGGGCTAGGATGGCAAGTGGAGTCACCGCTGGTGGGACTGAGGTGGTAGGTGGGCTACTCCCCTCTCCCCTTCCCCCACCATGGTTGGCTGCTAGAGGCCTCCATGACCTTTGGCAGGGGAGTCTCCTCTGGTTTCCCCCACCTCCCTCTTGCATGGCTTGTTTTTTTCTGATTTTCTAGGGTGTCCTCAGGGTAAAGGTGGATTTTAGATCACATGACACTTGTTCAAAACGCAAACTTGCCACTTGCCAGCTGCATGACCTTAAGTGTGTTATCCAGTGTCCTAGCCTTCACTCCCCATCTGTAGATGGAGGCAAAATAATGGCCCCAAATGCTCATGTCCTCATTCCCAGAGCACGTGAGTGAGTATGTTGCATGGTAAAGAGGAAGTGAGAGTACAGATGGAATGAAGGTTGCTAATTAGCTGATTTTAAAAGGGGGAGATTATTCAGGATTATCTGAGTGGGCCCAGCATAATACCAGGTTCATAAACCTGGAAAAGGAAGGTGGGAATGTCAGTACCAGGTGACAAAATGTGACACCAGCCACCCATAGCTCTGAGGATGGATGGGCTTGCAGCTCCTCCTGGAGCCTCTGGGAAGGGACATGGCCCCAGCGGCAACACTGATTTGAGCTTACTAAGATTTGTTTTGAACTTCTGACCCCAGAACTATAAAATAGTAAATGTGTGATAATTCGTTGCACCTGCCATAGGGAACTAATACAGGATGGATGAGAAAAAACTGGTGTGGTATGAAGATGAAATGAGATGGAGCTGGGCAGCGCAGCTCCTAGTGCTGTGTGTGTGAGTGGGCCTTGCCATCTCCATTGCCAGCGTCCTGCCAGGGGGCGACCACCTCCTGAGGGCCAGGCAGCTGTAGCAGGGTAACTGCTCTCTGCCTACGTCCCCGGACTCACCCCCCTGCTGAGGGAGTGTAGGGCCCATGCCCTGAGTGTTAGTAACAGGCTTGTTTAGAGCTGGTGGGAACTGGGCAGGCTCAGCCGGACAGGGTAAGAGGCTCCCAGGAGGCCATGACGCTGTCCGCACAGCATGGAGCAGTGTTTCCACTTCCTGGCTCTGTTCACAAGAAACAATAGGAAGTGGGGCTACCGGGTGGGTGGGGTCCCGGGTGGGTGGGGTCCCCTGGGGTTCCCTGGGGCCGTTCCTGAGTGCCAGCTGAGTCTGGCCGTGGGAATGGCCAGCAAAGACTTCGAAGACCTCACCTGAGGGCCGAAGCTGTGGAGCCAACAGCAGGCAAGAGGCACCTTGCCACGAGCCCAGGGCTAGGTTTATAGCAGTGATCTCCAGGAGAATCCGAAGTTAAACCTCTGCCAGACCCCTATCTCTGCCAGGCCCTAGCAGACCTTTATCTCAGCTCTCAGCTGAGCTCTTACGACGGGGTACAGCCAGCACTGTGATCCCTTACACGGAGGAGAAAACAGACAAACAGACTTGGGGAAACTCAGTGATTCATCTAAGGTCACCCTTAGCCAACAGCAGAGATTCCAGTTCTTGATTCCAAATCTAGAACATTCCATGCTGTACCATCTTTCATTTTCTTTCCATAAAGGCCTAATTAATATTTCAGTCATTGATTTAATCCTGGGAGCACAAGAACACAGCTAATATAAACTATTAATCTGTATTTCCTCCTCAAGATATGCTAGCCATAAAAATGAAGACACTTCAGAAACTATAACCAATGAGAAAGGGAGGAAATTCCGTGCTGGATGAACAAACTCTGTGTCAGGACAGGTTGTCAGACCCACCACGCTGCAGGAGTCTCACAGGCTTCGGGCTCCTGTGGTCCCTGCAGTCAAGCAGGAGGTAGGGGAGGATAGCTGCTCCCCATCATGAAAGCCCAAATCAGAAGCTCCCCCAGCCCTGGAAACTCCATTTATCCCAAAAGGACACCCATACAAGAGCATTCCTGCTACATGAGATCCTGCCCTTCATCATCCCTGGCTTCCTCTTGTTCCAGGGCCAGACAGTCTCAGCTGCAAAATTTAGCCTTGTCAATTCAGCTTGAAAATCACACACACACATACACGCGCACATCAACCACAGTGACAGACGCCACGCGTTTAGACGCGAAAGACAGGAAACATTGACACAAGCGAGGAAAGAGGCAGAGGATACATAGGAGAGATGGGGGCAGCAAGTCTCGGTGAGGCTGGTAAGAGGAACAGATCGGAGGGAGGGGAAAGTGTGTCTGGTGGCTGCAGCCAGAGCCAGGCAGGCCCTGCAGGGCACCAACTGCTCCTTCACAAGCCATGCTCAGCATATCTCCTCTCTGTTCCCTGCACTTCTGAACCCATATCAGCTATGAAGCCCCCATGTCAGTTTTGGGTGACATCTCTGCTGCTGCAAGTGACAGCCAGGCCTTGGGAATGGGAGCCTGTCCTGTGACACTGTAGGACAGGGGCAGTTTCTTGCCACCCTGCTGGCCTCTAAAGGCTGAATCCTGCAGGCAAAGGAAGGATGTAAACTTCCTGCCCTGGTGAGAAGCTACATCCCCAAGGCTGCTGGGGAACGGTGTATTTTTAGGTGAAGGCTTGGTTTGGGAACAATAAGAAAAAAGAAAAATAGTAAAATCCTAAGGTTCTCATAAGGTCTGACAGGCTAAGCTGCTGCTAAACATCCAAAAAGATCCACAGGGCAAGACTAACAGCTCCCTGAAAGTCCCAGGCCCACCAGGCCGCTTCCCAGGGAGTCCCAGGGCTCAGGGGCTAGGGGGTGTTTTCTCACACCTCTGACTTAAGGAGCAAAGGTATAAAAAGTGGCTGTCATCTTTAATCCTAAACATTCCCCAAGGAAGATTTGTCACCCTGTCCTCTAGCCCAACCCTACACTTTAAAGTCAGAGCAGGCGCTGGTGACCATGGCAGCCCAGCCTCCATAATCCACACCTGTCCCCTGCCCCACGCCCACCCCTCAGTCTTTATACAGACTATTGATATTCTCTCAATTTTATGAGAATGCTTTCCCAATGCAACCTGAAGATAAATTCCCTAGCTTCCCTCTCTCCCTGTCAGATGGCATTCCTGCATTTCTTCTCACATTTCAGGACCACTAACATCTTAGACGTGGATGCCGGCTCTCTCCTGCTCCACTCCTGGATCCAGCCTCTTCGTAGTCTAGCTTCTTATCACTACCTTTATGGCCGACTGCACCCTTCCGATTCCTCAGAACCCCTGAGCTTACCCATGTCTCACAGCTGCTCAAGCAGGTCCCTTCCCCAACAGGCCCCTCACTGCATCTGCTAGAACTCAGCTTAGGCCTCACAGCCCCTCCCAGGTACCCTGCAAGATCTGGTCCCCTTGAAGATGGAGGTGCTTTCCTGCACCCCTCCCATGACACTTATCCTTACATCAGATCAAAGCCCTGTTTAGGGCAGGGACCTTGCTTTCCCCCAGCGCCTGGCTCAGAACAGACCTTTAGTAGCTCTGAGCTGAAGGAATTAATCACCTTTTGTCCGGTCCTCAGGGAGGCAGAGAACAGTTGCTATTTCTGACACAGGAGGAAGATAGATATCGCCTTGCCCACTCTACCCAGCCCCATTCCACACACACACTCCAAGTGTGGTAATTTCTCTTTGCTTTCAAATCAATAAGGTTTTTAGCACCTTCTAGTGAGGGTGTCACAGAGAGTTAGAGGAACCTGGAGGAGCCCTGAACTGCCCAGCTGCACAAGGAGGGAGCTGGAGGTGGGGCCTGGGGCTGGCAAGGGTAGGTTCCAGGGGCATACCTGACCTCCCATCTGCTGGTCCCACAGAGCTGCCCCATGGCACTGAGTGCAGAGGCTATGGCTGCCCTGTACTGGCAAATGGCTGCACTGTGGCCGGTCACCAAACTGTCTGTGCCTGTGGCCAATGTACTCACAGGTCAACCGTCACAGCCAAGGCCAGCCACCAAAGCTGGTGATGTCTTTGACCATGCTGAGCTGTGGCTGTGGCAGCCCATGGCTCTGCAGCACCGGTCCCTATGTCATAGCCCGTCCCACAGGTGGCCACGTGTGACCCGTTACCCTTCCCTTCAAAGGCCGTGAGCAGTGTAAGGCACATGCAGTCTGTCCCAAAAGAGCAAGCCCACGCCTTCTAGGCCTGCTCAGTGAGCCTGGCTGTGTAGGCAGCTTGTTTTTGGCTGGGTTGGTGGACTCAAAAATCCACAGCCTAAGGGCAGGCATGAAATTTTTAGAATGAAAGAAATTTACAAATTCTGACTTTTGTTTTCCTTCATGTCTCCTGTCTTCAATCCAGCAACAGAAAGTTTACTTCTCCAGATTCGATTTGTGGTTCCAAATTTGTGTCAATGGTTGGATGAAGCCATCACAGTCGAGCTGTCCAATGTGAGAGGATGCGGGCTGGGAGACCCTGTATACTCACTGCTGAGGGAGCTGCTTGAAGGCCATGGCTGGAGCGGAGGGACTAGGGCAAGAGATATAGCAGAGGTGGGCAAAGGCACAGCTCTCACCCCAAAAAGCCAAAGGCCCTGGCAAGGGTAGGGAAGAGGGGGTGGGGTGGGGAGCAGAGCAGCCCAGGAGCTCACCACAGAGGATAGAGATTTTGGTCAACGTCTGGCTCAGTGAAGAGGTTGCTGTGCAGTCAGAAGGCCCCGGCCGCACGGGCTACAGGACGGGAAGGAGAAGCAGATGGGTGCTCTCTGCCACAAGTAGGCCCCAGCAGTGGGGTTGGGGATCAGCGTGGTACCGCAGCCCCAGGCAGCCACAGACCAGGGGCTCCTGTTCATAGTAGAAAAAGCAGGGCAGAGATGGGCCCCGACAGGGAAGAGAAAACCCTGGGAATCCCTGGGCCAACTCAGTGAGGCTGGGCACATGACTGCTGCTACCTCAGCACAGGAGTCCACAGGAGGGGGAGAAAATGTGGGCAGTGAAACCGAGGGGGCTGCTGAAGCCTGACCCACCCGCCACTAGCAGCCCAGGGCACAGTGCCCAAAGGAAAGACCAGCCTCCGCTCAGGCAGACATCGGCTAGGGGCAGAGGTGGTTGATCCTAGGGGCTAAGGGACTGGCAGGAACACAAGATGCAGGAGCCTGACCCTCAGGAGGCAGGGGGGCACACAAAGCTGGGCCAGGCTTCAAGGACCAGGAGGTGAGGCAAGGCCATAAAGGTAGCCCCAGTTCTGATTCTGGGGATGCCGCCCTGAGATGGCCAGTGTCCCCCTCCCAAGGGTACTAGGCCTCATCCTGTGACAAGGCCAGTACCCAAGGGGAGGAGAAGAGGGAAAACAGAAGGAAAGAATTTCCATAGGCAGAGGGCCCACCATGGGCAAAGCAGAAGCTGGGTCCCTTGGAGGGGTAGCTGGGATGGAGCCAGGAGCTAGGGCAGGGCTGCCGTTTAGCTCCAAGCATTACCATGCTCACTCTCATCACCCTGTTTTGAAGGAGAGTCCCCCTGACTCAGCCCACTTTAGGAGTCAGGGTTAGGAGGAGGGTGTGTAGACAGTGCTCTCTCCCAGGCAGGTAAAAGCAGCACACTCTGGAGACCATCAACCAGGCTCGTGCCCACTCTGCCCTCACCATCACCCAGCTGTCACATCACTCATCTTCCTTGGCTTCAGCTGCCTTATTTATAAAATGGGTGTAATAGCAGAGGTCACCTCACAAGAATGGTGAGGTGACACAATGACAGAACAGTCCCACCACAAAGAGAACAAATGGAGGTTGCCACCATCATCCCCCTGGGGCTCACAAGCCATCTTCCAGATCACAGCTTGGGCACCCCACTGTGACATGTTGATGTTGGGACAGAGCAAAGCTAAGTTCCAGGGCCGACGAGGTGGGGGTGCTTCTGGGGACAAGCACACAGAGGAGGTCCAGCACAGGCTGAGGGGGCTCATGAGCCCCAAGATGACATAGTCAGTCTGAAGACGGTGGTGGCAATGGTCATATGCCAATAAGGACATCACCAAACCATATACTTAACAATGATTAAAATGGACAATTTTGGTTATGTTTATTTCACCACAATTTTTGTTTTAAATGTTTTAAATGACAAAGTCACAACCTGGGTCCAGTCTACTGACCACAAGCCCAGCATCCACCCTCACATACCAGATCTGCATGGGATGAGGCATCCAGAGGAAACTGCTCTGCTCAACTGGCTTGCAATGGACTCCTTAATTCAAAGATAAACCAAGAATAGTTCGTGCATTTTCCTACTCCACTGATTAGGCTTTGGAAAACTTGAACAGTGGTGATTTTCTCTTAAAAACAGGAAAATGTCATTTTACTAGATTCCTACTCACCAGGAAACTAGAATTACCAGAATATTTTTGGTAGTACAATGCAACAATTAGATAGTATAAGCGTCCAAATGCTAAAAATTCTATAACCGTTTCCAATTTTCCAAACCCTCAGAGAGTCACTCATCTTCCACCCAGGAAATGCTGTAGCCTGCGGTGTGAGCGCCCTTTGTCAGGCAGCGGGAGGCTCCTAGGATGGACAAGGCAAGAGGCCACCCTCATGGCACTCATAACTGGGTGAAGTTTCTCCATCAGGACAGCACTGGACCCCCCTGATCCCCCTTAGGGCCAGACCCAAGACATGTCCCTGATTGAAAACAGCCACCATGCAGTAAAGTTCACCATTAAAAAATGATAATAGCAGCCACACAAAATAAAATGAGTTAGCTCTGGAAAGGTTGTGGTGGCACACACTGGCATTCTCAGAGAAACACAATAGTCCACTAAGTCAGATACTTGCTCACCAGTGACACAGAGAAGGGGCATTTGCATTCATCGGAGGTTGGAATTGAGAACTGAGGAAGGGAGACTGGTCATTTACTTTAATTATCCTAAAAGCTTTAAGATGCCTGACCAGTTCGTGTTTGTAAGAGACCTAAGAGGAGTCATCTGACAACTCTGAGACACTGGACCGAAAGGATTGTCTTCATGATCAGGTCTGAGGCTGTGCTCAGGCACAACCAGCTTCATGTCTGGGCAGAGAAGCAAGACTATGATGAGAAGCGACAAAGCTGCTTGGACAGTCCCCACAGGGCCTCCTGATGCAAACCATGGTGGTTACTGTCATCAAACCCTGCCCAGCAGCTCTCCCTACACTTTTCTCCCCTTGCAATTGAGCAGACCTGGGACATGGACTCCTGGGTATAGTTAGAGGCCCCAGCGATCATCTGGTCCAACTTACCCACTTCACAGAAAACACTACTGAGACTGAGCCAGAACAAGCAGCTTGTCCAAGCTTACACTTGATCAGTGCCCAGAAGGACGGGTATGTGGTCCTGTGTGAAGGGGTTGGTGGTACTGGGTCAGGGCCCTCAGGCAGGGCAGGCACTGGGATATTTTTTCTCAAAACCCTTTGACTCTCTTAGCCCACATCAGGACTGATTTTTTTATGTCTTGAATTACACTGGAAGCTTCCTGAGAAGTGTGTCCACAACCTCCTCACTTCACATGGCCCAGGGCAAGGACAAGTGTGTGGTTTCTAAGGTAACTTGTCTCAGGTTGGACTCAGCCTCCCGTAGCTTCCTCTTCCCAAAGGGCCTTGTCTTGGGAGTGGGGGGAAGGCAGGCGCCAAACTGTCCACTCACAGACACTGACTCCTCCTAAACCAGTCCCACTCTACCCTGCTGTTGCCTTGCCGAGATCAAGGGCAGAGGACATCCCCAACATCCTGGGCTCCTAGAAGACTTGGCAAGAGGCATCTGCCTAGAAGTGAACTGACCCACTCCTTGCTCCGCAGGTGAAGCCTTGACGGCTGGGGCAGGGTTTTCACACTTGTTAACAGACACAGCAGGAAGCATGATACAGGATAACATTTTCTGATGACAAAGCAGAGAGCCTTCCCAGGCCACAGAGAAGAAATCCTTGTTGCAACCTGGCACACCCCATCCCTAGAGCCTGGAGAGAGCAGCAGCAACCTCTACACCTGAAGGACAAGGACAGGACAGCAGGAGAGCCCTCCTTGAGGCAGAAAGAGTTAAGCCCAAGTGTTTAAATATTTAGCAAATAAAACCACAATGTCATGCAGAGACTGCCAGGGCCAGTGTGGTAACCATGGCAATCTGAGGCCTGGCATAGTGAAAAGGTGCTGGGACTGAGGCGGGCCACCCAGAGAGTGGCAGGGAGGGCCACCATGGGCACAGCCAGCTCACCGGGGCAACCTGCTGGGACACTGAGCCCTTCAAGATGCAAAGGGCATGGTGCAGAAGCCAGGGCTAGACTGTAAGTTGTCTCCCAGCCTGACAGAGACTCGGTTTTTCGGTTTTCTCTCCAGAATGAGGGGGAATAAATCTGCCTACACCCCAGATTTGCTGTCCACACATCCATTTGTCCAGCCTCCACTCACTGTACCAGCTGTGTGCTGGGTGATCTCTCAGCTCTCGGGTGCAGACCCCACAGCCATGGAGCCCCCGAGCTGGGAAGGGAACGGGGTGAGAAACAGTATTTACAGCCAGCTCCTGACAAGGGCTCTTCTCGGGTGAGTGGGGGCCAGAAAGAGTTCCTATGAGAGGACAGGTCTACGCTGAACCCTAAAAGGCAAGAAGACAAAATCAGCCAGGCCAAAAGTCTAACAATGTGTGAGGAAACCCTCCAACATAGAGCACCGGACAAGACATGCAACGCTGTCCACTCTGAACGGTGTCTTCAGAGCAATCAAACAAGGGATAGCAAGTGGTCCAGCTACTCCAGCCAAGTGTCAGGGTGGCTTCTGCTCCCTCCTCTCACTGTCTCCTTTTCTTTCCAGCTGCACAGACACAGGTGGGCTGAGGCTGAGGCCCTGATGAGCAGCGCCACAGTGACCCAAGCTGCCAGTGGCCAGACCAGAGCGCGCTCCCTCCCTTTTTCGGTTTCCTGGGTATGCTGTGACTGACAGAAGTAGGGCAAGCAATGATGTAAACCCCACAGTGGCAGCCTGGCAGGTGTCCTCTTGCTGAGCACAATGCCCTTCAGCAGGGAAACCCCAGCTCTTGTCCTGTCTACCCACCATGATCGTGTCAGGGACATTACGCCCTCACACAGAGCCCAGCTGAGGAGCTCAAAGAAGGCAATTCAAATCTACCAATCAGCCCATGCCACCCGAGGAAATATCTATGCAGGGTCTGCAAGAAGGATGGAGACCTGGCCAGTGGGGTTTGGGTGGCCTCCCTCTCCCCCTGGGACAAACACAGATTCCTTCTCTTCTGCCCCTGTCCTAGAATACATAGGTCTCTGCTCCTGGTGACAGCAAAACTCAGCCTCAGCCCACCTTTCAGGAGAAACTCATGCCCTCCTACTGGACCCTCAGTCTCCACACACACCCCACATTACAGTGTTGTGGGGAGACATCCCATGCTGCGGATCGCGATCTAGGATGAGCACCTGCAGTCCTATAGAACGTGTTTGCTAAATAAACAAAGGAACAGATTCACCGTTTTTATAAATTGTACCAGAGTTAGCAAATTTAGAGAGGTCAGTGTACAACTCTGCCCTTACACCCGACTCTCAGCGTAAGATTTAGGATGTGATTTGAACCCACATCCTTTTATGGTGAGAAGGAAGGAGGCAACGCCACCCTTCCCAGACCCAGAAGGGACATGCTACTAGCTCATTAGGAGTGGGCCCAGTGACATGTCCTGCAGGTCAGATACCGTGTCCCAATGACAGCATGTCACACACTCAAGAGGACACTCCCATCCTCAGGACAATCATTCCACAGCCAGTGAGGCTTCTTACAAGCTGAGCTATCTCCTGGATATAATTTATACCCTATAATTTGAAGTAATTTCCCTGTCTGCTGAGAACTGTATTGGTATTTAATAAAAATATCTACTTTTATATACCTAATAAATTAAAAGTCTCCCCTTTTTTCATTTCTTTGTACATTTGAAGCATGAAGGCCCATATATTATCATTGTCATTGTTCCTGTCAAGTTTGAAGAAGATTGGAAGCCTCTGAGGTTAACACTACATCTTGAGGAGCTCAATACCCTCAGCAAGACAGGACGCCCCACCCCACTGACCTGACTGATTTTGCCTCTGTCTTTGAATATGGTCCATAACCACAAACTGAAGCGCCATCCAACTCTGCCATTGCCTGCGTCCTCTCCTAGGCTCACAGGAGCTCCCCAATTTAACTGAACAAACTTTAATCAGGACCAGGCTCTGCTGCCCTCCACCCGCACTGGGCACGGGTGTGTCTGTTCCTGCCCCACCCTGTCCTGTACCCAATCGGAGCCAGGCCTTTCCATGTGTGCTCCTGGGCCAGGACCTGGGCCCTGGTTACTCCCCTCCCACTCAGTTGGTTCCTTTCTGATAGCTGACAGACATGTGGCCTCTCCAGACTGCAAACCAGTGTGACATCTCCTTGTGTCCCCTCCAGCTGCCTCTGATCTCCCTCATGTACCCACCATGGACTTCTCATAAGAGTGGCCAGTCATGGCCTCCATTTTCTCATCTCCCAGGGGGTCCTCCTCCCCTCCCCCAACTGCTGTTCTGGGACCATTCTGACCATGGGGACAGTGACCTCCTCACAGCCTAAAGCCAGAACATGTGTATTCCCCAAGTTTGTGACCCCCTGCAGCATGGCTGACCACTCCCTTATTGCCCCCTGCTGGTCTCCTCTGACCTCCCTGCTTCTTCTGAACCCCTTGGTGAGCTTCTCTCCCTCCACCTACAGACCCCTGGCAAGGGTCTGTCCTGTGCTTCCTCCCATCTTGCTAACCCCCTGCACATCCAGCCCTGGCCCCCATCACTTTCCTGGAAGCAACTTGTCCAAAATTGAGTCCATTAACAATTCCCTACCCTGACCGCCTTCTGTGAATGGCACTCCCAGCCACCAAGTTTCCCAAGCAATCCATGGACACCTCTCTCCCTGCAGACAGTATCTCCACCCCAACTGGGGACCCCACCTGCTCAACACCTTACATGTGCAGCTCTCCTCCTGTTCCCACTCTCACTCTAGGCACTGCCATCCCTAACATGCTTCTCACTGGCTTCCTGGCTTAAAATTGGCCCTTCTGACATTTGTGCTGCAGGTGGCCAGCACTGTCTCAAATGTAAATCTGATCATCTCACTCCCCAGACAGAAACCCTCTTGTGGCTTCTGCTGCTACCTACAGGACATCCCGAAACGCTTCAGCACATGAGTTCCTGCTGGTCCTGCTCCTTCCTCAGCAAGTGACCCAGGACCTTGCCCTTCATCCCAAATGCACCCTGCAGGCTCTGGTCTCAGGGCCTTCAAATGAGGCCTCTGCCTGGGATGCCTTTCCACTCCCCCTGCCAGGCAGGCATGTCCTCATCTAAGCCAAGGCTCTGTTCATGTACTGTCTAATTCAATTCACACAACAGCCCTTGGTGGTAGGTATTGTTATTAGCCCTATATGCAGAAAGGGAATAGACTAAGAGGGATAAAGTAACTTGCTAAAAGCCACCATGCACCAAGAAGTGACAAAGAGAATAATTTGAACCCAGGTTGGGTTGCTCTGAAGTCTATGTTCTCAGCCATCTGCTGTCCTGCCTTCCAGGATGGCACTGGAGACATTAATCAGAGCCACAGAGTCACTCAAGCTTGGTGAGCCCTTGGAGAAGTGACAGTGAATTCAGGGTTTCTGTCACAGAAAAGAGCCTCATCCAACAGATGCTGGATGGGTGACAAGCTCCCTGGGTAACCAAAAGAGGGGAATGGAGGACACTGAAGGAGCAATAAGAACTCAATGTTTTAAATGTGGGACCAGGGATAAGCCAATGGCATCTACAATGTGAACTACACCCTGGGGAGAGGGCCTGGCACTGTCAACCTGGGAGCTATTGGTGATAACCAAACCATGGGAGGAAGGGGCTTCTTCCAGCTAGAGTTTTCGTAAATAAACAAAATGTGCCCAGGCACAGTGGCTCACACCTGTAATTCTAGCACCTTGGGAGGCTGAGCAGGAGGATCCCTTGAGCCCAGGAATTCAAGACCAGCATGGGCAATATAGCAAGACCCCATCTCTACAAAAAAACTTTTTAAAAAATGGTTTTGTGTTTTCATTTCTTTCCAAGACACACAGACCTTGCTCCAAAATGTTGAGAGAAGAGGTGACTGAGGAAAAATAAAGGCTATGGCTGGAGGCATAGGGATTCTTTCCTTGCTCCAGAAGTATAACCAGAGCTGAGGGCAGGTTCCAGGGAAGCCACATTCTCCCAGCAGAAGGATGGCCTTTCCAAAGAACTTCACTGCTTATCTACAGGGGAGCCCCATCACAGCAGCACACACAGCAGCTCGTGGGAGTCCCTGCACCTGGTAGTTGCTATGATTTGAACGTGTCCCCTCCAAAATTCAGATAATGCCAATGTGACAATATTAATAGGTGGGCCCTTTTAGAGGTGATTAGGCTGTGAGGAGCCCACCCTTGTAAAAAGGACTAAGCCCTTATAAAAGAGGCTCCATGCAGCACCCTGTATCTTGGCCTCCTACCCTCTGCCACGTGGGGATGTAGCAGTGGACACTGCCATTGAAGCAGAGAGCAGCCCTCACCACACAACAGGATCCCCAGCCTGTTGACCCCAGACTTCCAGCCTCCAAATCTGTGAGAAATTTCTGTTCTTTTTAAGTTGCCTGGTCTGTCATACAGATGAAAATGGTCTAAGACATTAGGAGAGCAGACACAGCCACCTCCAAGAATTTTCAAACCTTGAGCCTCTAAGACTTTAAGCCTGAGCTTGGTTGAGAGTTATCTAACAATGCTTCAGAATTCTTCAAATAGGAAGGCTGTCCCAGAAGGTCCCTGAGCCTCACATGTGTGCTGGGCCATAACCTGATATGAGCTTCTGAAGCAGGGGTAGGGGAGGTGGGGACATGGTCCTCTGATCCCTTGCTAAAGTTCAGTTATATGGCTGGCAACCTGCAGATGAGGAAAGTGGTAAGCATATTCTTTACAAAAGGCCCTAGGTCACCCTGGAAGGAGATGCAGTAGCCACACACCCCTCCTGCTCCGAACAGGTGAGCAGCAGCCAGCTTCTCCCCACAGAGTGTATGTGCTAGGCACCTTCTGCATAACCCCACTCAGGCACCTCCTGGGACAACTCCTTCCTCCACTCTCAAAAGCAGGTCCTCCACCTGGCTGAGCAACCCAGACCTAAACCAGAGAATTACAAAATTGGGGAGCTTAGGATCCCTAATTAACAAATGAGGAAATTGAGGCCTTAAGGTAACAAAGCTAAATAACAGTAGAACCAGATTTGGAAGCCAATTATCCTGAATCCAGCCCCTTTCTTGCACAATCCTTGCAAACACCTGCTCTTTGTCAGACACTGTGGGTCCCTGGAAATTTGACGATTTCCAGGGCACGGGGGTGGGGGGAGGTGGGGAAGACACAGAACAAAAAACGCCATTTGGCCAGCTCAGGTACATGAAGGACAACCAGTGGAAGCAAGCCCTCCTTCCTGCTGACTACCTGGGCCAAAACCATCCCTATTTCCCTCTGGAAAGGGAGGGTCCAGCTATGCACAGAAAAGAAGGGAAGAGACACAGGGCAGTGGGTGCAGGTGGGAAAGGACTGAGTGGTGGGAGAGCAGGCAGAGCTGAGCCAGCAGGGAGGAAGCCTAGCCACCCGTCAGTGCTAGGCAGGTGTGACAGGGATGACCACCTGGCAGACCCAGCTGGTAAATGACAAGGCCCAGCTGGAAACAGTGGGGCAGAGGTCATAAGAAAGGAACCAAAGTTTCCATTTCAAAAAGCCCACTCTGCACACTATTGCTCACCTCCGTGATGTGACCTCTGACTCCAGCTGGAACACCAGAGCCCTGAGAAGTTGCTGCCAGGCCCCAGTCACTCAGGCTGCAGTGTCTGCATCAGGGTTCAATGCTACTGACTTCACTTTCTTTCTCCAAAGAGAAAGAGGCAAAGATAAGTGGCCCAAACAGCATCATCTACTGCCTGTGACTAGGGCTGAAACAGAGATTGGCCATGAGCTGAGCCTGGGACAAGAGGTACCCAGCAAGATGCCAGCCTGTAGCAACATGACCCTGCCACCAAGCCAGAAGTAAGGTCACACTGGGCCAGACCCAGTCTGAGAGCAAGGGCCGCAGACTTGGGACTTGGAATTAGGATCTCAGGAACGTCAAAGGGAGGGCCTTGGTGGCCCCATTCAGCCCAATGCCTGGTGCAGAAAGTGGGTGACCAGGAGGGCAGGGTAGGTTAGGGACAAGTACAGCTCCTCTTCCTCCCTCCCCTCCAGTTGGGTCAAAACTGAGTTCATGATCTACCTTCCCCCCTTGACCTGTGTGAGAAGATTCCACAGGTAACATAGGCTTCCTACAGATGAAGATGTGGGGACTCCCAGGAGCCCTACAGCTGGTGTTGGATGCAGTGGAACCTAGCCTGGAGCCCAGACTGTCAACTCCTGTCCCCTCTTTGTTCCTTGGCCCCGTTCCTTCCTGCCTTTACTGCTGGCTCCTTTCTGGGGTTGATTAGACAGGGTCTGGGTTAGAGCCCACCACCTCCACACAGGTCTGGCTCCATGAAGGAAGCTGCCCAGCAGCGTCAGGGACGCTGGGCCCTCAAGGCAGCCACTGAGCAAGCACCTGCAGCCCTCAGAGGCTGGAGAGTCCCCAGGTCACTGACAGATAGGAGCTGCCAAGGCAGCCTAGCACTAAGGCTTCTGCATCCCCACCATCCTGGGTGGCCCTGGCCCTTGGCTAGAAAGCAGAGCCACTCTCCAGAAGGGAGGCGGTCACACCCACACCTGTACTGCTGCCCCCCTGAAAACACTGCATGACAAAGAGGCCGGGTCTGAGCAGCGTCTCAGAGATGCGCCCAGCATGCTCTCGCCATCCCCACAACTGCCCAGCAAAAGTAGGATGAAGCTCTCAGGTTCCGGGTGAGGAGATGGAGACCCAGTGGATGATGGGGCTGGCCAGCAACAGTGAGAGAAGAGGCCACCGCCAGGACTTGACCCAGGTCTGACCCTGGATTCTGGCCTCTGTCAGCCTCTTGCCTGCTGCCCAGATGTGAATCTGTGTGCTCCTCCAGCCAGCGGGTGGGGATAGCTGCCAGATTCACATGTATTGGAGAAGAAACATCTGGATGCTTGAGAGCAGCCCTGGCCGCCTGAAGAGCTGGCAGCTCAAGAAAATGCCTCAGATCCATTCATCCTGCCTGACCCTCCCGGCCCATCCTCCCCAAGTCAGCCAAACTGGACACACCCCCAGAGGCCCAGCTGGCCCTTCTCTGGGCACCACGTCATCCTCAGCAGCAAGAAACAGGCCTTCTCAGCCACATCTAACTTAGTTTGATTCTGTCTACAAAGTGGCAGGGTAGAGCCTGTGCCCTTCAGGAATGCAGAGTCGCTGGTGGCATCTGGTGCAGTATGTACACGTGTATGTGTACATGCGTGTATGCATATGTGTGCACTGTGTGCTGTGTGTGTGCATGTCTATATGTATGTGCATGTGTGTAGGTGTGTGTGTGCATGCGTATGTGAGTATGTACATATGTAGTGGGAAGCAGGAGGTGGGTGTGCCCCCCTCAAGTCCAGAGAGGACCCATCCTGAGGCAGACAGGCCCAGCACCTCAACAGAGGCTCTCACAGTGCCCAGGTGCCTATTGAGGGTCCTAAACAAGGCAGCCGTGCTGATCATGAAGCCACATGTTTGTCTCCAGGATCCCCAAATGAAGATAATGTCACAGTTGTCCTAAAGCCACAGGGAAGTATCACTATTCTCTCTCCCATCAGGGTCCAAAATGAGAAGAGCCAGGGCCTTGGACACCATCTCATAAAATCACCCGAGCAGTTGCTAAGGTGGGGACGAGCTCGGCCACAGCATGGGGGTCAGGGATGGGGAGGGGGCACCTACCTGGACTTCACGAGTGTGGTAGGCGATGATCAAGCCCAAAAGGATGAGGGTGGACAGACTGATAAGGCATTTCAGGGCCAACGAAAACATGGAATCCTGCAGGAAAAATGGAAAGTGAGGGTTAGGGAGGGCCGGGAAGGAATGACTCACTTTACACTAAGGCTGTGTCAAGGGGGAGGACAGAGGACAAAGAAAGGATTGTCACCAGCCCTCCAAGGGCACAGAGTAAGCCTGAGCCACAGAAGGCCCTTGCACTTGGCCTGCCAGCTCCATCTCTGCAGCCACCCTGAGCCTGTTTCCTGGGGTTAAATTGCATCTGCACTCCAGGAGAGCCCTGCTCAGGCATGAGGTGCTGTGTCTTTCGGACACACAGGGCTCAGCCTGCTGATGTCATATTCAGACTTTTTGTTTCTGTGTTCATAAGTCACGTGAACATGATTCTTTTTTGTGCCACTATTATATGGCTTGGGTATCAATATTATGCCAGCTTGGCCCCTGTTTTCTCCTAACAAACCCAACCCAGAGGGTTTCCTGAGGTAGAATTATTTCGGGAATGAATTAGAATGTCCTGGCAACTCTGTCATTGCCTGGCTCAGGCCAAGGGCAGAGAAAGGAGGATTGCCTGGCTCAGGCCAAGGGCAGAAGAAGGAGGCCAGGGCCGAAGAGGAGCTTCTGGAGACAAGGGGGCTGTGGGGTCAGAGAGGAGCCTTGTGTCTCCTACTAGGTCCAGGTGTGTGAGCAAGCGGCCACATGCCCTTTGCCACATCCTTCCCACCCCAGCGCAGCTTAGAGAGCCTGTGGCCTGTGGTCAGGAGCACGACCACGCTTCTGGGTACCACGTGGGTACCACGCTTCTGAAATGATGATGTCAGCACCTCCTCATGAGGCTGTCATGAAAATTAAGGAGTCAGTGTGTGTGAGGTCCTAGGATGGTGCTGCTGTATGAGTGTGAGCTGGGGGTGAGTGTGAGCTGCTGGCATCGTGTGCTTTGCGTTCTCTGCAAATTGCCTCTGGGCTGGGACTCGACCCTCACCCCTCACCCCCAGGTGTCTGGCTGCCTGGAGGCAGGAAGACAGGGACAGCCCTGAGCAACAGCAGCACAAGGGTCTAGGAAGCACCTCCATGCACCTGCCCAAGCCGTGCTTAGCCCTGACAGGCCCAGGCACACAAGCAGCCTTGTCCTCAAGGGTCAGTCAGAATGATGCCTGGTCTCCATAAGGTGCCTCACAGTTTACGGGGTATTTCGAGTGTTGTTCTTGTCCACCCTCTAACAGCCCCTCCAGGCGGAGGCCCAGAGGGGTAAGTGGCCTAGGTCAGAGTTCAAAGCCAAGACCTGGCTCTCAGCCTGGAGTACTGCCCACAAGCCCCCAGGTCCACTCTGCAATGGGAAGCAGGGTAGCAATGTGTGAAATATCATTTAAATGGACCTAATGAACATCTTAAAGCAGCCATGGGAGGTGAAATATGATTAATCGCTAAGTGAAGCCTCCAAGAGAGCTAGGAGACAGGTCACAAAAGCTTTCAGAGGTGGACATGAGCAGCGGCTGATGTCTGCAGTGCGAGGTGGTCTTGCCCAGTATAGCACCACGAGAGTGAGAGGAGGGCTTGGAGCTCAAGCCCGGACTTCCAGAGACACAAGTCCACACCTCAGCCCCGCTCTGTGGGCATACTGCCTGTCGGTCGGTCTCACTGTCTATCTCTCTGACACCATTACTGAGACCTGCTGTGTGCTGGGCACATGCTAGCACTAGAGACATACAGAACTAGCGAAGTTCATTCATTTGTTCACCTTTCACAATTCCAGCCACTTCCCATCTGCCGAGTGCCTATTAGACATCCTGCAATGCCAAGGGGCCTTGCCCACCAGCAGCCTGGCTTACACCCAGGTTGTGACTCTCCGCCCTGTATGGGCTTATCCAGCTATGGAACAAGGTCTCCATCCCACCCCAGCCACAAGGTGGTGAAGACACAGGCCAGCCTTCCTTAGCCTTGTCCATGTTCACTCGGCACAGGTGTGTGGGGGCGTGTAAGGGAGCTGGGGCCAATATGGACACACAAACAGTGGACACAGCTCTCGCCTCAGGATATTTAGTCTTCAAAATTGCTTTGGGTGCCTGGAGCTCCCCAATCATAAGCCCTAGATGGGCTGAAAAGAGCGAGCAATGGATTCAGCGTGCAAGGACTGCTTTAGGAGAGGACAGATCCCTTGCAGGAATGAACTGGGGACAACAGCTCAGTGTTTTCCAGGCAGAAATGGCTGTAACTTTCTTTTCAGAGGAGTCTCCTCCCCTGGGGAGGATTTTGGGTCAGCTACACATTTCAGCCTCTGATTTGTTTCTTTTGGCAGAAATTAACTGGAATCAGAATCCAAGCCCATCTCCATCATCTTCACAGGAAGAGGTACAGGGGAGGGACAGGTGCCTTTTCCTTTTGTCCTGAAGCTCAGAGCCTCCCCATTCACAGCCCTCCTGCCCTTGACTCATACAGCCCCAAAAGGACCAGGATGTGTGCAGGACACACTACACAGGTCCTCACATTTGCCACTATACATCAATGAAAAGTGAACCAGTAACCATTTCTAACAGGTAGAAAATGTGCTAAAGACGTCTGGCTGGACTAGACATGTTTTCTATTTGTTAAAAATGTTGAATTATCATCTTTGCCTCCTGAAAGCCAATGAAGCTCGAAATGGATAGGGGTCTATGGTGGTGGTGACACAGGATGCCTGCCACACCCAAGGTGCTCACTCAACTCCTGTCCAAGGGCCAAAATGGGACTTGTGGACTTGAAGGAGTCCTGCAGTCAACTGGTCAATACTTCCCCTCAGACTCAGAGCTTCTCAACACTAGAATATTAATCCTTAGCACATAGGAATGCTTAGGATCTCTATCTCATTCACCAAAAGTCATTTTTAAAGCCATTTATTCCTACATGCCCAAAAAATATTCAAGTGGTTAAATATGATTGAGACTGGCCAGTGATAGAACACTACACGACCATTAGAAAATACTTTTATGGAGGATATTTGAAGACTTGAAAAAAGACTGATGATATGATACCAAGGGAGAAATTCAGACCCCAAACAGTATATATATTATTTAGTATACATTGTTATTTTCGAATTATTTCTTTTTTACTTTTTTTAATGCAGAAAAAGACTAAAAAAGACATCAAATGTCCTGAATTAGTGGGGTATTTTTCTTACTGTCATTTTTCTTTTCTCCTCAAAATTTCTACAAGAATATACTATTCTTATAATTAAAAATTTTTTGGTTTTTAATCTGAGCCCTGGACTGCTAGAAAAAGGCACCATGTAGACAGGGTGGGTCATCTGTATTTGTGACATGGCAAGCACCTTGCCTCGGCTGTGGGCAGACTCACACCCCTCTGTGGGGACAAGGCTGTGAAGTTTCAGTCTTCCAGAGACTGTCTTACCTTCTCACTGCCTGTTTCCCTCATCTCATGCTGTCCAATGTCATGGCACCCAGCTCTCAGGATGAGGGTACATTTTCCTGCCAAGGAGAGACTAGGGCCTTGTGTGACCTGTGGCTGGGCTGCCCACCCTGGGCTCCGGATGGCTCTGTTGCTGTGCTAAGTCACAGTCTGCCTGGATCTATGGCACCTGCATGTCCACGGTGCCACCTCCACAGCCAGGTGACATGCTGAGTGCTGTGCTTAGTAAATGCTTCTTAAAACTGCTTAGCAGTAATAATTTCCTTTGTATCTAACACTGACTCCTAATTACGCACCAGCCCCTAGAATAGTCTTCTACATACTTTCCCTCAAATCCTCACCCTAATAGGTCATAATGTCTCCATTTTACTGGTGGAGAAAACTGAGGAACAGACAGGCAAAGTGACTTCCCCAAGTTCACACAGCTGCTCTGTGCCAGATTTTTCTATATACCATGCTTTCCCCTGCTATAAAATGATGTAGGCTCCCACGTGGGATGGTAAGTTCCTGTCAGCCAGCAGAGTCTGGCTACACCCACCAGATGCTGCAGAGGAGGCTCCTAGCAGGGGAGAGGGTCGACCTGAACTTCTGAGACATCTTCGTCTGTGGGTCCCGGTCCTGTTCCAGCCATGAGCCACCCCTTCACAGGCCTGTGGTTTCTCACTGATGACAAGAATCTGTAATGAAGCACAACTATGGGGCCTAATGTGCAAGAAGAGAATCATGAACCCGCTTTTACAGAGAAGGAAGCTAATGCTTTAAGAAGTTACGGAACTCGTCCAAAGTGCATGGCCAGCAAGTGGCAAAGGCAAGATTTGTAGAAGCCAGACTTTACACCCAAACCTATCTGCCTCCAAGTTCCCATGCCCAGCCTGGGCCCCAACACCCTCACCTGCTCCTACAATGGTGCCTTGCTAGCCTTCCATTTTCTGCAGGGAGGCTTCTCGGCACTGCTCCAGCCCTTCCTCTCCTGAGGCTGTGTGGATGGTGATGGAGTGTGTTCCCTGGCTTCTGAGCCAGCCACATAAATTGCTCTCCTGGCCTGCCTTGTAGCTTCCAAAGGCAGACCAGAATTGTAATGATCACGGTATATCTTCCCAGAGACTTTGAAGTTCTAAATGTGTTTTATCGTTTGGAACACTGCAAAATACAGAAAGCTATGCTTACAGGCAGTCCTGGGGGGGGCCTGGACTGAGAAAAGATATGCAGGCCCCTTCCCCAACCAAGCCGACACCCACAAAGAATGTGCATCTGTATGCACTTGTGGTCCATTCATGATGTCTGTCACCAGCTGGAACCCCCACAGGGAAAGAGGGGTAACATCTAGGTCTGTACTAACTGGATTAAGGTCTGATGTGTCTCTCTGACATCCCTACGTTTTGTGCATTCAATTCAGGGAATAACTGATCTAGAAATCTTTTTTGTTTAATAAGGTTGACGTTTCCTTCAGTTTCGTGGAAAGGTTCCAAATTGATTGACATTGAGCATCAGCTGATGACTATGGCTCTGTGATGGTCGTCCTAATTAGACACTTGCTAATTAGTGCTATGCAAATTAAGTCAGCCTCTGTTTCACTAGCAGGAAAGACCACGCTCCTGGGAGACCTGGGCCTTTCCCTTGCACATCCTTGCCAAACCCAGACTTCTTCCTTCCTCCACCCTCGCCTGCCCTTTCCACTCCTTCTAATCCTTCACCCCAGACATATCTCAGTGCAGGTTCCTCCTCCCAGGTGGAGTTGCCCCCCAACCCTCACCAGGCTCCTAGCATGACACCTGCCACCAGAGTCCTATTTGGGTCACTCCTCATCCCTCTGGATCCTTGGAGAAGCAGGTGATTCTGTCACAATGGGATGGGGGCCTCTGGGGACCTGAGAAGGGAGAAGTGTCAGGATCCTGACGCTTCATAGCCAAGAGAGCTCTGGAGGAGGATTCCTGGGCTTAGATCAGAGGACGCTGGGATCTCGCCTGCCTTGGCCAAGTCGCTGCACTCTCCTATGCCTTTGTCCCCTGATAAAGTGAGGTTCCTGGACAGATTGGTCCCTATAGCTCAGCAAAGTCTGATGGCCAAGGCACTGGGCATGCTCACCATAGCATGCACATAAATCACAGGGACACTCCAAATACACATGCCATCCTTTTGCTTTAGCAATTTTCTTTTCCCGGGCATTTCTATAAACAATGAAATGGAGGGGTGTGTAATGGTCAGCCACAGTATTCACTCACACCATGTTCTCAAACAGAACACGGCAAGGCTATCTTTAGCCACAGGGACTAACAAGGAAGATTTTCATTGTCTCTTTGTGAATAACATGGGATTTTAAACCTAAAGGCCAGAATTCAAGTCATGTCTTGTTACTGGCTATGTGATACCAGACCAGTCCCTTAACATCTCTGAGCCTCTGGTTTCTTTTCTGCAAATAACTATCCTCACTTTACTCACCAGTGTTGAAGGTAAGTTAGATTGTGCAAATAAAAAAACTCATGATTTTCACACAAAGAGAAGCTCTTATTCTCTCCTGGCCCAATGACCTATCTCTCGCTACACGGACATGGGTACAGGTAACTCAGCTGGTCCTCAGTCTACAGCCCTGACTGCAGCTCCAAGATCAGTAGTTTGTAGTTACAATTCACAAAGATACCTCTCAGAAATTTCAGAAAGACGCTGTTGGCAGTTAACAGTGGCCAAACTCCTGCTTGCTCACCATTCACACAATATGCACTCACTCAGCTCCACTGTGTCCAGACATCAAGCTGACACCTGCAAAATGCCAGGGAGTCCCCACCCTTTAACCCCACCTGCCATGCCTGAGTCCCCCCACAGAAGCCCCAAGAGCTCATCCTAGGGGCTCCCCTCAGCACCATCATCACCCCTCACCTGTGCCCCCCTCCTCCCTGCTAGGCACCTGCCCTGACCTCTCTGTTCTGTGCCCACAGTGGACACAAGGTCAAAAAGAAACAAGCTGTCAACAGGGCAGGAAAGGGGGCCCTGGAGGATGCATGGGGCTGGGCCAGTCAGAGATGCATGGGAAGCCAAGCTAAGAGGAATGACCTGCAAGTGGCTCCCAGGGTCCTAGACAACAAGGGCTCACATAGCACAATGCCAGGCCAGTGCACAGGAGGCCAAGCGTATGGCACCTTCCCACCTGCCTATGCCCATCGTGTGGGGGAGGGTGCCTGCCACAGGAGGAGATCTCACTGATGCCCTTCCTGCATCCTGGTCACCTCACAAGAAGCTTCTGTTCTGGGCTCACCTCTCACTCCCACACCAGGGCACGCTGGAGGAGGAGAGCTAAGGCTAAATTACCCATGCTGCCCTCTGAGTCCCAGGTGCAAAAGCAAGGTCATGATGAGCCAGGGGGTCAGTGTTGGGAGGGGCACCTGAGCTAGAGTCATAGGCAGATGGCTCCTAGAGCCCATCCTCAATCCTCCCGTAGCCTCCCTCAAACGGCATCTGTAAAGCCACCATCAACTGTTAGTTGCTTAAATATTACTGGTAACCTTAACACCAAGAACCCCGCCAGCCTGCCCTGGGCCCCACCCACATTCTGACCACACCAGACAGTTCTAGTTGGCACTGCCTTGCTGGTGGCCAAGCCTCTCCTACCATCTGACCCTCTCTGCCCCACCAGAGCAGAAGCCCCCAAGGGCAGGGTGTTTAAATCTGGCCTGCTTACCCTACAGCCCCATGTCTGGAACACTGTCCAGCACACGGCGTGTCAGTAAGTAGGAACTGAGTGCTGAGTATCTGAATGGGGTGAGATTCTGACACATGTCAACCAGGCAGACACTTATATCCTGAATTTTCAAATTCAGGGAAACTATAAAAAGATTATCAAAATTACAACTAACATTGACTAAGCACTCGCCATAGGCCAGCACCATTCACCTGCATTGTGCCCTCAGACACCTGTGGCCCCGAATGAGCAATGAGGACGCTGAGGTCCAGGGAGGCTCAGTCATGAATCTCCAGTGCCCAGGGGAGCATGGAAGCTGGATTCACACCTGGCAAGGTCACATGGAGTCTGTGCCCCGCCTGTCTCATGCTCCTCGAGGAGGCCCCAGCTGTGAACCATCAAACCTTGGTCACTTACTAAGTGATGAACAGCAAAAAGCCTGTGGCCAGGCTGGGCCTGCACTGACTCTGTAACCCTGGCCTAGACCAGGTGGGGAGACTCGCATAAGGGAGGTCAGAGGTTTAGGAATAGAACTCATCACGTCAGGCTGCCCTGGGGCCTTTCTCTAGAGGAGATGGAATCTGTCTGTGAGAACTCATCCAGTTAATAACAAGGGCATTCACCCTGAGTAGAGGGTGGACTGGTAATGTTTAGTGAAGCCAGAGTGACTAGGACACCAATTAAGAAGAAATGATCCTCCTGAGGCCTGGCTCTCCTGCTGTGCGATGCCCCAAGGCCAGCAGGAAAAGGTCATTTAGAAGACCAGCTCCCAAAATACCACATCAGACGGGTCACCCCTTTAGGCCACAAACATAATTCCAATTAAGGAGATGGCTTCCATTATTTACAAGGTCTGGGCAGAGGGGACCTGGCAAAGGTCTGGGCAGAGGGAACCTGGCATGTCATGTGCTCTCTGCTTGCTTCTAATTTATTTTCCTGCCCCACTTACAATACTGGCAGAAATTCTATGTGACTCCATCAAACTTTTTATTATATGCCTACTGTGTGCCAGGCACTGCACTGAGGTAAAATACACACAATGAGATCTCTTTAAAGGTAGTTTAGTGCTTGCTGAACCTAAGGGAACCAAAGACTGGCCCACTGAACACTTTTGGACTCAAAGCAAGCCCCCAAATGTTAGTTGGGGATAACGGTGGAGCAGCACAGACTCACGCCCTGAGCTTGGACACAGAGGTAAAATGAAGCCAGAGGGGCTACACCCCACCCTGTGGGGAGTGTGAACATGGGGGAGCAAGGAGGCTGGGGGCCTCAGTCCCACCCAGAACAACTGGGTCAGACTCTTTAGGTGAGGTCTGGACACTGACTTTTTAGAAACCATCCTGGTGATTCTAACATGCAGGCCAGGCTCAGTTCAGCCTCAGACTGTTGGACAGCCACACATGAGCACTGGGACCCCAGGCTCTTGGAGTCAGAGGGAAACCAGGAAGCCACCAGATCCAGTGCTGCTTGGGTCCCCTCTGAGCTTCTCGGTATGTGGTTGTCAGTCTCTGAGGTTACCTCGGGCTAAGAACCCACCCTCAGCAAAGCCCTGAGAACTCTACTTTGAACAGCTCTTTTTCAAAAGTGTCTGCTCCCCAGCAAGGCTACCTAAGGAAAGGCCTCTGCAAAGCCCTGCTCTGATGGAGGCACCACAGTGCCTACGCCGGTACTCAGCAAGTGAGCCCCTCCCCGGAACACACAGAAAAGCACCGAAGGCTGGTGCCCGTCTCTCATTCCACATGAGGACACCAGCTGGGGAGGCAGGCTTGCTCCTCTTACAAACCTGAGAGCCCAGACAAGGGGCGTCCCAGTCCACGTCCACAGGGCCGGGTAGACATGCCTATCCTGTTTTTACTTTTTACGAAAATATGACCACCAGCCCCTAAATTCACCATCTATTTCTCAAAAGGATCCCTACTCTTGAAGTCACCTCCAAACCTGTCACCTAGTCAGTTTCTTTTCTTTGCTAATAAAAACTGGGTCCTGATTACATTTTGTGCTGCCCTTGGCCAGTCAGCATTTACATTTCTCTTGTAGTGTAAAAGCCCCCACAGGGGCCAGACGAGGTGGCTCATGCCTGTAATCCTAGCACTCCAGGAGCTAAGGAGTTCAAGACCAGCTTGAGCTAGAGCGAGACCTTGTCTGTGAAAATAGCCGGGCATTTAGCCGGGCATTGTGGCGCTTGTATATAGTCCCAGCAACTTGGAAGCCTGAGGCAAGAGAACGCTTGAATCCAAGAGTTTGAGGTTGCTGTGAGCTATAACATGACAGCACTCTATTGAGGGCGACAAAGTGAAACTCTTTGTCTTAAAAAGAAAAGGCCCCCCTACCCTCTCCAGCTTTGACAAAGGCCCACCTGTCACTATGCATCAGGCTCTAAAGGCCTGACACCAACCTTGCCTTGAGAGAGGTGCTTACTAAAGGCCTCTGGTCCCAGCCCCACATCCATCCTGGCAGCCTGGGAGCACAGGTTACAACATAAACCTTCCCTGAAGCACCCCTAGGTATAGCCCTGCAAATACTTCCTGCCCCGTTCCCCAAGGACATGACCCCATATTTCATCCAGATCGCAGGAAACCCCATTTTCCTAAATGTTCTAGAACATTTGAAACAAATAAATGTGCTTTCTGGATGGCTTGCTCTGAAGTAATTTTGTTTTCTCTTATTAAAACCTATCTGGCCCCCAAACCAATAAAGCAGCAGGAAATCACTTGGCTCTGCAGATAGCTGTGTGTTCCCTGCTAGGTTGGGTTTCCAGGTAGAATGGAGCGGGCCTACTCAGGCGCATCCTGCCCTGGCCCTCCACCTACAAGACTCCCTGACTCTGCAGGGACCACAGGCAGCCAGCTGTAAGGAACTAGCCAAATGCTCTTCATGTAGCTGTGACCTGAAATAAGAGCACTAATTTGAATCACCTGTAGTTCAGAGTCACACTTCTTCCTGCCTATAGGCCACATCCTCCCTGCCCCACCTCATCTCCTCCTGCCCCCACCACCCCTCTACTCCCTCTGCCTCTGCAACAGATGCTGAAGCATCACCAAGGCCAGTCCCTCCAGCCTTCACAGGAAATCCCAGGGTAGAGACAGCCTGCCCCTCCAACCTGGAGCCAGGAGGCAAACCCATTCTTACCCCCACTCTGGGCAAAATGGTCCCCCGAGCCTGGCAAGGTTTGGCCCAAATGAAAATTTTTAAGACGCTCAGAAGTCACATATGGTGAGAAAAACAATCGCCTGTGGCTTCACAGACGGCTCTGAAGGCTGCTCTGGAATTTCCCCATAAGGAGCAGCCCCACCAGCACCCCAACCCTGTGTCCAGGCCTCCCGGAGCAGCCAGTCTAAGGACAATGTCACCCTCCTCTTTGCCTTCACCCCAGTTCTACAACAAATATGAGACAAGTCTTCCAGTCAACATCCATCTAGTTCAACCCCCACTGTGACGAGGAAACTGAGGCTCAGAGAGCACCTGTCCTGCCCAAGGCCACACACCACAAACAGCGGACACAAACTTTCCACACGAAGGGTGGGGTCCTGCCCAGCTGAGCACTTGCCCAGGGGCAGGGCCAGCCATAGACCCCCCACCCTCTTCAGCGGCTTAGCTCACTGTGGAAAGTGAATGATTCTTATGTGGCTCACTCAAGGGCAAATCAGGAGAAATGATAATTACCTACTCCAGGTCCTCTATCTTCTTTTGTCTTAAAAGTACAAAAGCTTAAACATAAATAAAGGGAAATGGTCTGGAAAAATATCCAGTTGGCATGGAACTACTGGCATTTCAGTGCTGCATAAGAAGTGGAAATACTATTTTTCAGAAACTCAGCATAGCCATGAGTTTCCTAGCCACTTGGCACAGGTTTTTCAATTGTTTCGATGTGATGGACGGTGTCGATAGCAGTGGTAGAGACCAAGCACAGGCCGAGCATGCTGCTTTGTAATGCTCCTTCTCACTAGCTCTCTCTCACCAAACTGTGGCCAACCCGCCTGCCTTCTGCTCTAAGATGCCATCAGTACCAGGAGTGGGGACCACGCAAGCCACATGCCTGCCCATGTGCACGCAGGCTCGTCTAAGAACATTGAGGAAGCCAGAGGCCGAGGCTCAACCTGTGAAGAGCCCTAAGAAGTGGGAGGCATGGAGGCTCCCTGGGAGCCGGCACAGCACACACAGTGCACTGTCAGGGAATCTCTCAATCCCCCCACATATTTATTTTATCTACTTCTTCCTCCAAGAGCTTCCATCTCAGACAGGGACTCATTCTACCCTACCTGCTTCAAGTCAGAGCTTTCTCAAGGCAGCAGGACCCTGCCGTCCCCTAAAGGTACTGCTCTGGGGACTCTCTGCAGACTCAGACACCACCAGGACCCCCAGCTGCCTGTCACCCAACAGGCTATCTACTCATGTTCACACAACTAGCGAGTGGAGGACCCAGACCTCAAACACAAGTCTTCTGACTCCAAGCCCAGAACTGGAGAGGACCCAGGCAAAGTCCCCAGCGAGCCCCCAGCCCTTGCTCTCCACAGATGTGACCACTTGTTCCCATCTACTGAAGCCAGATGCTGGTTCTCACCCTCCTAGCCCCATCCCTTTCCATAGCCACAAAACTCCCTGATCCCAGCCAGCTGCCCACTACCTGCTGAGGGTCAGCCACAGAGGAAACCAGGCCAAAGGCTAGACCATTTAGCACCATCATCATCTTTAACATCCATTAAATAAGAGTAAAAAGTCCTTCCTTCCAGGGTTGTTATGAGAAGACAAGATTATAAATGTGGAAATGTTTTCCCAGTTAAGTGTCCCATGAGCCTAGAACACCCTTTGTACAGGATGACAGTACACCCAAGTTTACCAGGGAAGTCCAGTTCATGCCTGTTGTCTGACATCATTATTACTATGAATAATTATAATATTCTTAAAATGTCCCAGTTTAGATAAGGAATCACACAATCACCTTATGTAAGTGGCATTTGCTCCCATGGGGCTGAGATAACTGGGGTCCCTTCCTCCCTCTGCCCCACATCCCTAATTGTTGACCCCACTTTGTGTGATGGGAGGAGTTGGGTACAGAGTTGCCATTAGCAGGCTTTTGCCAGGCATCATTTTGCTAGATCAAAGAAATTATTAGTAGACACCATTTTTAGCAAGGCAGTATCACAGTGCCTGGATTAATTGCAATTAATTATATGTCGCCCTTTTAAGGTTAATTCCATCAATTAGGGACAATTAGAGTCATGTGCCCAGCCTGCTTTAAACCTTGGTGGCTTCTCAGCATGGAGGAGGCTATGACCATGGAGAAGGCAAAATGTTAGAACGTATTTGCCCCTGAATCATCGTGTCCTGAACATCAGTTTAGGGCTTTCCTATTTACAAGGCATTTTCCTACAGTTTCCTGTCTGATTCCTGGGAGGTAGGGAGAGTCACTCCCATCTCACAGATGGAAAAGCTGAGGCTTGGCGCATTTAAGCCAGTGGTTCTCAACCTGTGGGTCACAACCCACAGGAACTGTATTAAAGGGATGCCGCTTTAGGAAGATTGAGAACCACTGATTTAAGCAATTGTCCAAGGTCACAAAGTTAGGATCCCAAGTCCTTCTAATGCTATGTTACCAGAACATTCCCAAGTCTTCTTCACAAATCAATGAGTATGACCTAGGAGCTCTTTGGAATGTGACCCTAACACTAACCCATGAAGATGGCCAGAGGCATCCCTACCAAGGAGTCGGTGGGAGACATAAAGACCCAGAACTTTCCTTCTAGCATTCAGTCAAAAGAGCAAGGCAAGGGTAGGACTCCCACAGGCCCATCAGGTGTCTCTAGTGCTGAGATGTTGGAGCCAGAGGAAAGCATATCAATCTTGGTGGGCTGTGTCTGCGCCCTACTTCCTTACCATGCCCTGCACCTGCCACAGAAAGTTAGTTCTAATCAGATCTCCAAGATCACCTAGTCTGAAGCTGCACTTTCTGGACAGGGAGACTGAAGACCAGGCAGGGAATAACTAGAGTCCAGCCAAGCTTGCCCAGGCCTTGAGCTCCTGGTGTCCTGCTGACCATGGCTGGGAATCAGGTGCTGTCTCAAGCACTTCTCTTATGGGAAAGTTTGCTGCATCTTTTCTTCCTTTCAGCACCCTCATCTCACTCTCCTCACCCACGTTCTTCCCTCCCGCACTATTTCTGTTTTCCCCAGGAACAGGTTTTAGAAGGGTCTAGGTCTGAGTGGAACTGCTGGAATGCAAGACCCCAGGGCCCCTGGGCTCCCCTCAGAGCACTCACCCCGGACTCTGGGCTGTTTCATGGCAGGGCCTGTGTCACTTGTCTCCCTGCCGCATAACCTCCTGCAGGGCTTGGCACATAGTAGGTACTCAACAAATGCTTGGTGAGTAAATGAATGGACACAATGTTATGCCCTAGTCCAAAAGAGAAGAATCAAGAAAAGTCACTCTGCTATCCATCTCATCCTGTGGTAGTAAATAGCTCTTAGAATTGGGGAGAAAAAAATCTGATCACCTTTAATTTCCTTTTCCTCTGACTAAACAGATACTTATTTGTTTGGAGCCCACTGTTAAGCCTTTGAATAAAACAGCTGTGATCAAAGACATGGGAAGGCCCAGCCAGCTCCTCTCCAGCGCCTTGCTCTGTGCTCTGGGCCTGGGACAGGGTCGAGAAGGCAGCAGAACAGATGATGCTTGTTAGGGAAAGCATGTCTTTCCACCCTCCTGTCTTCAGGACCTCCTATGGATGTGGCTCTGGGGGTCCTTGGACAGGAAGATACAGTGCTGGGGCTCCAGGGCAGCCACTGCAGGTGGTGGCCATTGAGCCAGGCCAGAGCAACGGGAAGAGGCCGCAGTGGCCAAATGCGCTGACGTCTCTCTGCACAGACGTCACGGCGACTGGGCAGCAGCCTGCCTCAGCTGCCTCTTGTCACTTGGGAGAAAATAGAGCAGTGGTCTAGGCCCAGGGGAGGGAACTGTTTTATTGAAGAGACACAGCTGGCCCATAGCTATGTGCTGGGGGAGCCAGGTGGCCTGGGGCCAGCAAAAGCAAGGTCCCCATAGGGCTGGAGGAAGAGGGACCAGCAGCCCTCAAGCCTCTCAGGTCAGGGTGGATGCACCTTTCTCCCTCCAGCTGCCACCAGTTGCTGACTGTGGTGGGACAGCCAGGAGACAGGGCTCAGGTAGCCAGAGGCCAATGCACCAGCAAAAAGTACAGGGTGTGGGGGTCAAAGACGAAGGTGGTAATGAGTGTGGAGAGTGTCAGTGCTAGGACAGGCCTTAGAGTCCCCTCATCTGACATGCTGGAAGACTAGGCCTAGCCTTGGCCAAGGTTACCCAGCTCTAGACCCAGATCTGGAATCTAGAGCTAGAATCTAGCTCCCAAGATCCCCTAGCCAGCACTCCTTCTGTTATAGCAGGGAGATTCCTTAGCCAGGAATTTAAAACAACAAATTCTGCCATGCATTCTTCAATCCCTTTTGCAGCTCCCACGGCCTCTGGGATGAAGGTGGATCCTGTAAGCAGGGTACCTGCGTGATCCCACCATGCCACCTCTCCAGCCCCCACGTCCCGCTCTCACCATAGCTCCCACCACACTGAGTCACCAGGCACACACCTGCAAAATGCACAATGCTGTTGCTTCTCTGGACCTTTGCACCTGGCCTAATCCCATTCCTAGTTCACCTCTAAGACCAGCTCCCCCTCCAGAGCTGCCACTTCTGTGCCTCCTCTACCCACCCCATTCGGCCTCTTTAGGGGAAAATCTAAGGCAGCAACTGTCTATCAGGCTGTGAGCTCTTTGAGAGTGGAAACCAGGTCTTTGTCATCCTTCTGTTTCTATTCTACCCTAGCACCCAGCATAGTGCCTGATATGTGAGGAAAAACTCCATTGATGTTTGCAGAATTGAGTAGCAAATTCAGGAGCGAGGGAATCCAGCAGCCTTGGCAGTGCCTTGTCCCTCATGCAGCTGCTTAGCCCACAAAAGGGTCAGCACCTCTCAGGACACTCTGACCCTAACTTGCTTTCTGCTCCACCTCCCACCCCGTGCTGGTGAGGTCTCTGGCCACAGCCATTCACGTGACACAGTAAATCCATGGGAAAAAACAGCAATTGAGATGCAGGTAACCTGAGTGACACCTCCAGTTGAACAGCAATGGCAGAGCAGCCAGGCTGGTAATGGAGTTGCTCCACTAACATCAAGTAAGATACAGCAGGCAACCCTCAGAAAGCAGGTGCCACTGTGCCCCCACTGCTCCAAGGCTCTGAGTACCCACACCAGATGGGCAGCAGATCCATAACCCAAAGGACCTGAGTCCCAGGGACCCTCTGAGGCTCTGAGCAATGCAATTTATAGACCATTTGCCTCCAAGATTCTTTCTACCTACACAAAATACAAACAGGACACGGCACCTGGTTTACATCCCCTGGGCACCACCAACTGGCAGGGAGGGAAGGTGCCCTCAAAGCAAGACGACCACAGGGACTTGGCCTGGGGTCAGAAAAGATGCCACAGGCAGTCCACAAAGCAAGCAACCCACACCCTGACAGAGGGCTGTCCAGAGAACAGAGCGCACTCCACAAGGAAGGTAACTGGGCCCCAACCCCAGCTCAGCTCTTACTGGGCAAGGCCAAAGACTCCCTGCCACTTGCCTGGGTCAGACCTGGCCACAGAGCACCTGAGCTTTTCCAGAGTTGTCCTCAGTTCCAAGAGCATTTCAGGGGCCCTGAGCACAGGTGGAAGTGCTTTGAGTGAAGGAGCACAGGGACAAATAGACAGGACAGGGGGTCAGGAGCCGCACAGCAGAGACCCTTCTCAGAGCTATAGATGGCTCTCAGCGGGTACCAGCCACTATCCCCTTGCCAGGAGCAGGTGGACAGAGAGGCAGGGCAAGGCAGGTCACAGGCTGAGGGCCCAGGAGTCAGGGGTTTCTAAGACTCAGCAGAAGAACCCAGCAGGAAAAGCACTGGAAATTGTACTTGGTCCATGTAGTTTGTCTATTTGTCTCCTGCAATTTATCTAGTATTTCCTGAAAGGTCGCCGGGTGGTGATTTCAATATTGTAGAATTTGTAGAGATGCTCTAAAAGAAAAGGACAAATTTCACAGGTTTATGCTGGCTTAAAGGTAATATATTTTATTAAAAGTATCTATTCTGAGTGCACTTTGGATGGGATTTGGTGACTGATTGGTTAGAAATCCAAAAGGCCTTGTGCTATTAAAAGATCCACTGTGGGTTTGGGAGAAAGAAACAGAAATCAGAGGCATCTGCAAAGGTGCAGGTGGTAGCTGGAGGGACAATGACTAAAAAGGTCATAAATGCAGGGAGCCAGGTAAAGGGAGGTGCTGATCACAGCTAAGGGTCGCGCATCTCCCAGAAATCCCACAGTCCCTCATGTCCCTCTCTCTGCTGCTCCTTAGCTGAATCCACCTTTGTCACTCAAAGGTCAGTGAACAGAAGCTGCTGCCTGAGGAGAAAGAGTCCCCAGATGCGGACAGAATGGCCTCTACGAAAACACCTTTTCCCTCAGCCCAACCGGGAGCATCAGAATTCCCTCCAAATAGCAGAGCCGTGTGCTCCTGTGGAGCATGACATCCTGTTGGGACAGCAAGAGACCTGAGGAGACATGAGTTCCTCACAGACTTGGCCCAGGTCTACAGAGCTGGGCTGGCAGGTCCAGGAAGCAGCCCCTGCCCCAAGCCACCCACAGCTACCCCCAGCCACCAAGCCCACAGCAGGTGTCCATGTCACCTCTGGCCGGGTATCTCCAGCCTCTGACCCCCAGGGGCCCTGTAGTGACCAGCATATCCATCCCAGGAGGGGACTCAGCCCAGTCAGGACCCTGGGGCCTAAAAGGGTGAAAGGAGCAAGGGGGAACTTTTCTGGGTAAAGACCAGCCACCAACAGCCACATCAGGGTCAGCATCCAAGACAAACTCACCATGAAATAAAAATGACACCCCACACCAGACCCCACATTGCACCGAGCAAGAGGCAGGGAGAGGAATGATAATAAAATAATCGCCTCTATGGACCATGTTCTCCCCAGGTGCCTGTGTTATCATCTCTAATCCCCAACAAATTCTATGACAGTGGTTCCCAAAGCTTTGCTGCACATTCATGCCACCAAGTAGCCTCTTAAAATCCCTGGGTTCACCACTGAAATCAGAAGATCAGACCCTGGGGGCCAGGAATCAGCAGTTTTTAAGATCTCCAGGGGATTCCATGTTGCAGGTTTGGGAACCACTGATCAAGGTGCTCTTATTACTCATTTTATTAATGAGAAATTGACACTCAGAGAGGCTGAGTCACTGCCTAAAGTCACACAGCTGACAGGCAGCAGAATAAGTTCACATAGCCCTGCCCCAAGCTCCCTGCAGACAGTTCTCTCAGCTCTGCTCCTCGGACCCTCTGCCCACTCCCAGGTCCCTCTGCTCAGAGGGGCTCGTGCAGGGCCTGTCAGGAGGCAATGGGACAGTAGGTCCTTCCCCTCCCCATCTGATGCCATTCAGTTCTTTGTGCAACGAATCTGGGTCTAGCAGGAGAGGTCTGACCAGGTGTGAGGCAGACACATCCTGGAGTTCAGACATGTGGCCAGGGGGGCAGGGCCAGGGAACGAGGAAGGGGGACCCTTGGGAAGCCTCAGGTGGCGACCCACATCTTCCCTGGCTATGTGACTCGAGGCCGGTCAATTCTCTCCCTGGGCTTCACATTCCTCTCTAGAACAAGGACAGGGCAGGACCGGATCTCAGTGCCCCATAGCTCAGGGCAGCCCCAGCCTTGGGTGTGAGTGAGCATGAGAGGGAGTGGGCCAGCTTCAGCCCAGGTGAGCCCAAACAGTGTAGGCACAGCAGGTCCCGCACTCCCTGGCCAGGCCAAGGGGCCAGCACACCTACTGAGCATACAGCCAAAAAGTGGGACCCTGGGGCAGTACTTCACCCCAAAGTCCATCAGCTCCACCTCAGCCAGTCACACCCTAAGAGAGAAGCAGAAAGGCTGTGGCCACCTGGCACTACCCCCTTTTACCCCAGCTGCAGCCTTTACTGGTGCTTCCTGGGTGCCAGAGTCTGCTGTCTACTCTGCAGGCCTTCCCTGGCCCCCTCAACATAATTAAATGCTCGGTGCCACTTCTGTCCCTAGTTTCAACCTGCCCCCCGCCCCCGCATGTCACACTGTACTGCCGTCTGCTCGCAGTGCTGTTACCACAGCCTCATGGGTAGAGTATGCATCTAATGGACTAGGACAGCCAAGTGTCACAGTCTGTGAAGGGGCTTTGGAGGGAAGGCCTCCTTAAGGCCCTGCTTTGCCGCTTCCTGGCCAGTTGTCCAGGCCTCAACTTGCTCATCTATAAAATGAGGCAGTAAGATCAGAGACTAACATTAAATGAGATGACACATATAAGTAAGTGGCTTAGCACAGGGCCCAGAGTGTACCGCAGAGCTCAGTAGGTGGAACCTGTGCATAGTGCGAGGCCGCAGAGCCAGGCACTTAGTAAGCAGGCTGGACTGAAGCATCTGAAGACCTGAAGTCTGCTCAGCCTCTCCAGGAACTGGAGAGGTCCCTGCCCACCACTCAGCCAGGCTGATTCCTGTATCCACCCACCATACAGAATGTCCCTCTCCCCAGAACAGGAAGCTGCCCCATCCAAACAAGCGGGAACTTTCTAGAGAAGCCGACTACCCAACCCTCACTGTGCCTGCCCAACCTTTGCACCAGGCCCCCAGTGACCATCAGCCTGAGCACTCTACTCTCTGCTTCCACTGGGCTCAGGCCTCAAGTACCTCTAAAGTCCCAAGGTCAACCAGGGCTCAGGAAGGCTGGCAGGGGGATGCAGAAGGGCCTGACAGCCAGAGGCTGAACCCTCCAATGCAGTGGTCAGAGAGACCCAAGGGCAGGCAAGGAGTTCTCTCCTCCAGACGCCTTCTGACCCTTTCCTCCCATAGCACCTGAGAACAAGGCACTTGGCAAGAGTTACAATTGCAGACGGCACTTAACGAAGTCCAGTGCTTCAGCAAGACAGACGTTTGGAGAAATAATGACCCAGGGGACTTCTCAGGGAAGACAGTGTGTATGCAGAGGGTGGCTGTGGGGTTTAATGAAGCTGGCTCCACGGCAGAGGCAAGCCCAGGGCAGTACCTGCCTCCACACAGCCCCTGCAAGTAGGAGGGGGCCGCACAGCAGTCCACAAAGGTACAGACACGCAGCAAGCAGGAACAGGCTGAGTCTCAGCACACAGCCTGGGACTGGGAAGGGACCATCCTGTAGGAACAAATGGGTGTCCCCATCACATAGACTTGGGCAGGCCCTCACCCCACTCCTTCCCTCCCTATTCCTCTTCCAGCCTCCATTATGCAAATCAAGTGACTATACATATTTGCATAATTCCTGCATTATTAGTAGTGTCTTGTCAAGCTTTTAGACTTTATAAAGCAATTTTGCTACCTTTAATGGAAAGTAAGAGATAAGGTTCTAAAGAGAGATTTTCTGTCCTTTTCCATTAAACACAAAGCCATTCTCCAAATGTTAAGCCTGGAAGAGAGTAAGTGGCAGAAATGAAGTGACCTTCAGTTGGAAATGTAACCACTTAGTTGACACTTGGGCCAGATACTAGACCAGTTACAGGGCACATTGGCCGAGTCTCTTCCATACTCTGACCCTGCAATGGTCCTCAGTGTGGCAGAGGGGCGGATGCTGAAGACATTATTAGTGTGACATCATTCTGGCTTCCTGGGTACCTCAATAGCAACAAAACCCAACTCCACATTTGTGTTGCTTTTCTATATTTCACAAAGCACTGTCATTCTGCTACCATGTATCTCATTTGGTGGCCACAATGAGCCTATCCAGTTAGAAGGACAACTTCAAGCTCTGTCACCCAGGCTATAGCACCATGGCCACACCTCCACCTCCTGGGCTTGAGTGATCTTCCTGCCTCAGCCTCTTGAGTAGCTAGGACTATAAGCACCTGCCAAAACACCTGGCTAATTTTCCTATTTTTAGTAGAGATGGAGTCTTACTCTTGCTCAGGCTGGTCTTAAACTCCCGAGCTCAGGAGATCCACCCACCTCAGTCTCCCAGAGTGCTAGGATTACAGGTGTGAGCCACCATGCCCAGCCAGAAGGGCAACATTTTTACCCCCATTTTAGAGATGAGGGAACCTGGGCCCAGAGAAGTAAAGTGATGCCCTTGAGATCACACGGAGCTCTTAGCATTCCTCTCACTACACTCAGGCTGGCAAATACCCACCTGTCCCCCCACCTGCCAAATGCAGTGCTCCTCCCATGAGCTCAGGCGGCACCTCAGAGTCCTTCTCAATACAGCCCTCTAGCAGCTGGTGCCAATTGTTCAGTGCTGATACCCAGATAAAACCTGTTTACTCTTCCTAAACCCTACCCTGCCAGCTCCCCAGCATCTAGCCAATGCTGTGATGGTGCCACTGGCTTCTGGGAAGTGCTTTTGGGCTAAGCTTAGCCTGGCTGCTCAGCCACAGGAGCTCCAGATGGCCACTCACTAGTTCCAGATAGAGCCAGATGCCCCTGCCTCTGGGAGCAGATCCAGAAGAGCAGGCCTTTGCCTGCAAGCCCAGGAGTGTCTGCTTCTCTCCCTGTAGGGCCATGCAGAACGCCTGAGGCCACTGTGGCCAGTGCACTCCTGCTTTAGAAGGTGTCTGCTTCCGAAATGGATGCTGGCCTTGCTGGGCTGGCATGGGGCCCCCTATGGGGTTCAGCCAGAAAAGGGGCCAGCACTACCAGACCCCCCACACACACACACATACTGCCCTCAGCCAGCCCCAAGGACACACCTCCCACCCTGTACTCCCACTGAGCCACCATCATGCCCCAGAGAGATGCTCCCACAGTCCTCCCACTTGGACCCTTTCATACCCTGCAAGGAAAGCTGTTTAAATAATAGTAATGAAACCCCAAAGTATTCATTTTGATCCTCACACACACGCCTGTTATCTAGGAGAAAAGTGAACCTGCCTTCCCCAACCCCCTACCAGTCCACAAGCCCGTGGGGCAGCTCTGGCTCCTTTTCTTTCCTAGTTGAGAGTTCAGTCCCCTCTTAGAGGGTGGCAAGTAGCCTGCCAGTCTCAGGGAACAGGGTGCACAGTGCCATGCCCGCCAGCACCAGCTGCACCCTGACTAGAGGCTTTCTTTCTGGGACCCTCCTGCCAGGCCAAAGGGGATGGGATGGAATACCCACTCTTTCTGACCATGTCCAAAGGGCAGCACAGGTCTCATCCAGCCCCCGCGGCAGCCGTCCCTCCCTGCAGCTCCTCATGCCTTACTCTCCCCCCACGTCACAGGGAGGCATCCTCCCTCGACTCAGGTCTCCTGAGCTCAAAATCCACACTGCCACTGTGTACGCAGCTCCTTCTCCAATCTCATCTCCAGCCTCCGCTATCAGCATTCAATGAGTTTGCTTCCTGGTGTTAACGGTGTTTTCTGGAAGACTTAGGCAGCAGTGTAATGGCAGGGCAGGCGGGAGTCCCTGCCCCAAGAGGGGGCATTTATCACCAATCTTGCTTAGACGTGATGGGACATGGTGGTAGTAAAAAGCAGACAGACTTTTAGTCCATTTATTTTTTACATTCAGCATACCCCTCATGGTCTGCATCCTGAGCAGACTGCTCCCACCCTTGGTACCCCACTGCCATTAGGTCTCTCCAGCCAGTCTCCACGGGCCAGGTTACATACAGGAGATAACAAAGCAAGGGACACTCAGAGCAGAGAAAACTCTGCTTCTCTCTGGTGCAGCCACACTGGGAGTAGCCAGGGTCTTCTGAGACTGCCCTTTGGAGACTTACTGTCCCTACTAGAGGGGGTACGAACTGCACATCCCTGCTGCTGCCTATGGGCTTCACACCCATCCCACCCTCTCTGTCTCATTCACTCCCCAGCTATCTGCAGGGCCTGAGTGTCAGGCACACCCTGCAGGCCTCACTTTTCTGTCTCCTGGGACCCTCCTGACAACCCCAGAAGCACCATCCCCATTGTTCTCAAGGAACCTGCACATCTACCCAGGTCACACTGACAGAAGGGGAGGGCCAGGGTGACTTTCAGGTCATTGATCCCAAATCCAGGTCCTCTCCGAAGCCTGAGGTGGGCCAGGACCTGTTGAGCCTGGGCAGAAGTCCAGACAGCCCCTGGGAAACATCATCGCAGAGGGAGGCACCAAGAACACAGCAAGGCCGGAGACCACACTGGCCACACTGACCCAATGACCCCACTTTCCTGATGCCACATTGGGGTTGCCTGCAAGGAGGCTGGTGTTTTGAAAAGTTGATTCTAAGGTAAATAGTAAAGGTGATTTATGTGAACCACACGATTATAAGACCACAGACTTCTGCAAGAAACCCTCCTGGGATTTCCCCAGCTCCTCAAAGTAGACACCCAAGATAAGCCCCATCTCAGCTGTTACCTATCTCCCAAGTCCTCATCTTCTGCAGAGGCAACACAGCCCTAGCCTCTCCCCATCCATCACATCCAATCCACCACATCTCGCCAATTAAAAACATCAGCCATTCACTGAGCCAAGAACGTTACACAAGTGAGTGCAATGTTCTCACAACTACCTCAAGGTCTAAGCTCCGTTGCGCCCACTTTGCTGAGGTTCAGGGAAACCAGGTGACCTGCCCAGCCCTCAGCCAGGCATGAACCAAGTCACAAATGAACCCAAGAGTAGCTGGCTTCACCATACTGCTGCCATCCTTCCCATCTCTCTGAAAATCAGTAGGAAGAGCGTGTATTCCATCAGCCTCGGCCAGGAGCCAGCACTGCTTGGCTCCAGAAGGAGTCCCCGGCCAGAGCGATGGTGCCGGCTGGTGTGGGCACTGTGTCACCCTGCACCATGGGGCTGGCGAGATGCCTGACTGCTGCCTCTCCCTCCAGTAAAGGACTGGTTTTTTGAGCAGAGCAGTGAGGTAACCAACCTGCTTAGACTCCACACACAATCCAGACATGCGGGGGGATGCAAAGTCCAACGCACTTCCCTCCCCACAGCCCCCACTCTGATGTCTTCCCTCCCACTGCCCCCAGCTGGTCCAAACCTTCATCTCCTTCTCTAAAACTGGCACAGTAACACTGCTTCCAGCTCCCTCCTCCTCTGCTAGAGCACGCACTGACCTGCTCAAACACCTCCATGGCTCCCTGTGCCTCAGTGCAAAAGCGTCCATGAGCAGGGGTTCCACGGCTCTTTTTGGTCTTCTCTTCCCAGGGCCCAGGAAAACTTGCCTCCTTTGTCCCTCCAGTGAGATCACCTGATATTTTCCAAGTTGGGTCCCTGGCAGGCCCCCTCCCTTCCTTCTGCTCAGAAGACCCTTTTTTCCCTTTTACCTCAAGAAGCCCTATCTTCCTTCAAAACTCAGCTCTATCCCCACTCCTAAGATGCCCGCGAGCATTCATATTCATGGGCACAGCTGACCATGAGGTGAACCTCTTCACCGCAAGAACTACAGTCTGCCTTAACTCAGAGCGCCAGCAGCCTGAGCACCTCCCAACCACATACGGCCCATCTCTGTGTCCCCCAACACCCCAGGACCGGTGCCTGCCACAGAGCAGGCATCAGTGACTGTCAACCCCAGAAGACGTCCTCAGGCCTCCACTATATTGGTGCAGACCTCCTCCCACCCAACAAACCCTGGGCTAGAACAAAGTCTGGCACCCAAGGTGGCTCACTCACCCCACTCACCCCACCAGGATTCTAGCTGGCGCACTCAGCTGCTTCTCCCCTGCCATGAAATCAGCCACTCACCTAGCCCTGTCTCCCACTCACGGCTCAGAAAGAATAGCCCTGCATTTCCTGCACGTTCCATCTGCCCCACATGGAGACTTCAGCTCCACCTGTTCAAGGAGACACAGATGAGAAGTAGGAGGGAGCAGGCCTAGGAGGACAGCCACGTGGCCTCACAGGGGCCGGGGGGCAAGATGGGGATCCACAGGTTGCCCCTCAGTTCTGGGCTGAAAGTGAATCATCTTGCCACCTCCTGTCTGCTGGCACACCACAGCTGATTGAGCAGTTTTCCCCGTACAGCCCCAGCAGCATAGACACTGCTGCCCCAACAGTATACATGCCACAGCCCCACACAGTATAGATGCTGCTACCCCAACAGTGTAGACAACACTGCCCCACACAACATAGATGCTGCCACCCCACACAGTGTAGATGCTAGCTCTGTCACAGTGTAAACACCACTGCCCCACACAGTGTAGATGCCACCTTCCTAAGATAAATGCCACTGCCCCACACAGTGTAGACACAGCTGCCCCAACAGGGTGGATGCCACTGCCCCACTTACAGACAAGACCTCCTAGGATGAAAGACAATGGAGATAAGAAACAAGGAAAAAACTCCACTGAGGTGTAAGGAATCAGGGTTGGACTCAAGCCTGCTGTCCTGGTCCAGGTCCTCGATGACACGGGACTGCCCCTGCCTGCTGCAGTTGGGAGAGCTGGCGCCTGTGTTCTCCTTTATCCTCGTAACAAGCCCGTGAGAATGAGTCATCCAAAGCGGGTTTCTCAGCCTCACACCACTGACATTTGGGGCTGAGTAACTCTTTGTTGTGGGACATCCCTGGCCCCTACACATTAGACACTGGTAATGATATACTTCCCTGAGTTGTGACAACCAAAAATGTCACCAGACATTGCTAAGGGCTCCCTAACGAACAAAACTGCCCCCATTCAGAAGCCCTGATCAGAAGGCTGGTGAAGGGAGGGCACCTCCCGCTGCTCTCCCCTCCCTACTCTACCAGGATCCCCTCTCCTCTCTCTGCTACTCAAACCCCTAGCAGGGCCTCCCCAGCCCCACCAGTTCCAGGGCTCTCACCATACTATCTTCTTCCTCTCTAGGAGCAGAGCTGGCCTGCCCACAGCATTCTGATGCTGACCATGGAAGAAGGAAGGATCAGGGTCTAGCTTTGAACCCAGGCCAGAAGGCCCATTTCCAGCAGGCCTGGGTTCCCCAAGTGGGGTGGCCTCGGTCTGCAGGTATGAAGACCCTCACCTCCAGGCCTAGGGCCCAGCATCAGATGCTGGCAGGGCTAGGAAAGGACCTAAGGTCCACCCTCCTTCCCATCTCAAAGGAAGCAAAAGCAGTGTCTTCTATGCATGGTCCCTGAGAGCCCTGTGCCTCTGGGGACTTTGGACACCCAATGCCACGGATGCTGAGCATGACACTGAGGCTCCCAGGACTCAGTCCTCACCCTCCCTAGCCAAGAGACATCAGGGAGGCTATTCTACCTCTCTAAGTGGAATCCCTCCCCCCACCTCCCTATGGAGCTGAAGGTGCCAGGCAATGAAGACTTCGTGTCTATTTAGAGTTTTATATTATTTCATCAACTTTCCATAAAAGAGGCTTTCCAGCCATGCTGGGGAAGCTTCTGATCATTTATGACTCTTTTTTATTCATGAAACTGCACTGGGGTCAGCCCTGAGCAGTGAGATTTGACCTTGAAATTCAGACTGACGCAGAAAGACCCCTAGTTGCGACAACCAAAAATGTCGCCAGACATTGCTAAACGTCCAGCTACCTTTATGAGGTGAACACTGGTGGTTCTGGAGGCACAGACACCTTTGCTGAGTTTTTTAAAAACATCGCCAGCTGTGCCATGAACTGACCTCCAGAATGCAAGATCAGCCATCCCTCACGGGGCAGGGCCCGGAAAGAAGCCGTCCACGGCCCCGGGTACCAGTGTCAGACCTCCACAAGCCTTGGGCCATGTGCTGCAGATATCATGTTGAAACTGACACTCCTCAAGCCTAACAACTCCAACCACAAGCTCCTCATCTCCCCTAAACCTGCTCCTCCCACCACCCTTCATTCAGTCCACAGAAGCTCCACTTCCAAGGGCCTCGTCCTTGCCTTCCCCTTTCTCTCACCACTGCCTCCCTCCCCAGTGACCTTCATCCAGTTATTCTGATGGCCTGCCTTCCAAAGGTGCCACAGACTCAGCCACTTTGGGTTTTTCTTGTTTGTTTGTTTTTTTTGAGATAGAGTCTACTATGTTGCCCTCACAGTAGAGTGCTGTGGCATCACAGCTCACAGCAACCTCCAACTCTTGGGCTTAAGCAATTTTCTTGCCTCAACCTCCCAAGTAGCTGGGACTACAGACGTCCGGCACAATGCCCAGCTTTTTTTTTTTTTTTTTTTTTTGCAGTTATCATTGTTTTTTTAGCAGGCCCAGGCTGGGTTCGAACCCACCAGCCTCAGTGTATATGGCTGGCACTGTAAGCACAATGCTATGGGTGCTGAGCCAGACTCAGCCACTTTTTACCATTTCACTGCTACCCCCAGGCCCAGACCATCACTACCTGCACCTGGGCTGTCACAGCTTCTTAATCAGACTCCCTTGCCCTGGCTCCCCTCTTCCCTATCTGCTCCCAGCTCTTTAGCTAGAGTGCTTCTGTGAAAGTGTATGTCAGATTTTGCTACTTCTCTACTCTATGCCATCTACTTACTCTCATCTCAAATCCAAACTCCTCCTGGCCAGGCATGGTGCCTCCCACCCGAAACTAGCACTTTGGGAGGCTGAGGCAAGAAGATGACTTGAGGCCTGAAGTTCATGGTCTGTACAACATAGCAAGATCCCATCTCTACAAAAAATAGAAAAATTAGCTGGGTGTAGCTAGTGAGCACCTGTAGTCCCAACTACTTAGGAGGCTAAAGCAGGAGGACCACTTGACCCCAGGAGTTTGAGGTTGCTGTGAGCTATGATGATGCCACTGCACTCTACCCAGGCGACAGAGACTCAGTCAAAAAAAAAGAAAAGCCAAACTCCTCTCAATTGTCTACAGAGCCTGCCTCGGCCTCCATGCTGCCCCAGGCCTGAGCTGTCCAGTACAGTAGACACTGGCCACTGGGCCCCTGCAATGTGACTTGTGCAACTGGATTTTTAAAGCCATTTCATTTTCATTAATTTAAATTATAAAAACAGATACTCCGGGCAGCACCTGTAACTCAAGGAGTAGGGCACGGGCCCCATATACCAGAGGTGGTGGGTTCAAACCCAGCCCTGGCCAAAAACTGCAAAAAAAAAAAAAAAAAAAAAAAAAACCCAGATACTCCATTCATTTATTGGAAATTTTTAAAATATGTTTGCAATAATTTGGGTAAATCTCTTTTAAGTGTAAATTTTACAAACTCTAAATACACATCAGGTTTTCAGATCAAGATTTAGTGTCTGATTGAGATGTGATTTAAGTATAAGCCACACACTGGATTTCAAAGACTTAGTTTGAAAGAATGTAAAATATATCATTTTTTACATTGCTTACACATTAAAATGGTAATATTAAATATTCAAATTAATTTCACATTTTTCTTTTCACTTTTTTTTAATATGGCTACTAGGAAATTTCAAATGACCAAGTGGCTAGCGTTCTCTTCCTAATGGACAGTGTGGTCCAGACCACGCCAGACTTGGCCCTGCAGGGCCTCCCCACTGCTCTTTCCTCTCCCTGCAGATGGCTGACCCCTCACCAACTATAAGTCCTCATCAGACACCGCCTGCTCAACGAGCTCCTCCCTGAGCACTTACAGAAAATGACCCTCCCATAAGTTTTCACATCACCTCAGGAAACAGTGCAAATAAGAATGTTTACACATCATCAAACTACCATAGTGTTTGAACAGGTGATTTAAAATGGAAGTGTCAGTGGCTTTATTCTAAACCAGCATACAGGGTATGTCCATTCCAGTTCTCCCTGTTTGTTTTTTAATATATGAAATGATAAAATGTTTGTGCCAATTATGTGAATATTTTTGTGATGAAATATGTATATACTTTGTCATTTAATGTTTTTTAAATGTTTTTAAAATTGTAAAGACCACCTTTTTAGGTGGCCAAGGAGAGTCATAGTTATCAATTCAAAGAGTAGTTGGCACCTGTGCTTATTTTAAATTTACCAACAGGGCTGTTTTACTATATTTAATAGCTTTTAGCTTGCATGTGTGATGTTGATAATCAATGATTTTATGCAATAGCTAAACAAAATTTTCTGAAGATTAAGCTGTGAAATGTATCAACCTTCACCTAATTTTTGTAGTATAAAATAACATCCTGCCTACTTTAAAAACTTCATATTCATAAGTTATTTTTCTGTATGATACCTGATCAAATAAGCCTAAACCAAATATGCACAATAGAATTGAGCCTTTAGTATCCTGTACATTAAGAATTTTTAGATATTTAACATGTTCTTGTTTATATAGAAATCAATTCAAATTTGTGTAAAAGGTAACTATTTTCAATTTTGAGTATTTCTCTTTTCTTTTTTGCAATGTTTTTAGAAAATAGCTATGTAATTTATTGAGCATTATTTTGGTGTTACTGTATAAACATGCATAATAAATTTTGAAAAGAAAATAAAATGACCCTCCCCTCTGAACTCCCAACGTACCCTCTAGCTTTAATTTTCTTCAGGGCACTTGGCATCATCTAACATAATGTACAATTGACTTACATAGTTCACTATTAGGTTTACCCACTAAAATGTAAATTCCCCACAAATAGGGATTTTGGTTCACAGTTTTTCTCTACTACAGTCATGCCTCATGTAAAACGTTCTGTTCAAGGACAGACCAGGAGGATGTTGGTCCCATAAGAATATTATGGAGCTAAAAAATTCCTTTCACCTAGTGACATCTTGATGATGAACCTGACCCTGTGTAGGCCTAGGCTAATGTGTATGTTTGTGTTTTAGTTTTTAACAAAAAGATTGAAAAGTAAAAAAACAATTTAACATTTTAAAAATGTAAAAATGCGTATAAAATAAAAATACAAAGAAAATATTTTTGTACAGATGTACAATATGCTTGTGTTATATTGTTAATAGAGTCTAAAACTTTATAAAGCAAAAAAAACTATAGAGAGCTAAGGTTAATTTATAATTAAAGAAAAATTTTTTTCATAAATTTAGTATAGCCTAAATATACTGTTGCTAAAATCTATGGTAACGCACAATAATGTCCTAGGCATTCACACTCACTGACTCACCCAGAGTAACCTCACCGCCTGCAAGTTGCATTCATGGTAAGTGCCCTGTACAAGTGTAACATTTTGTACCTATTACACCACATTTTCTTTTTTTTTTTTTTTTGCAGTTTTTGGCCGTGGACAGGTTTGAACCCATCACCTCCAGGATATGGATCTGGCGCCCTACTCCTTTGAGCCACAGGCACCACCCTTCTATTACACCACATTTTTACTGTACCAAACACTTACCCTTGTGTCATAACTGCCTACAGTATCCTGTAAGGTAAATGCTGTGCAGGTGTGTGGACAGGGGCAACAGGCTGTACCACGGAGCCTGGGGGGGTAGCAGGACACACCACCCAGGTTTGTGCGGGCATTGTCTGCAATGCTCACACAGCAAGAATGTGGCTAAGCAATGTATCCCATATACCCATGAAGCCTAGAACAATGGAGTGGCACATAATAGGCCTTCAATAACTACTTGAATGAATAGAATAGAAGTATCTATTTTGGCTGGGTGCCAGTAGCTCAGCGGCTAGGGCACCAGCCACATACACCGAGGCCGGCAGATTCGAATCCAGCCTGGGCCTGCCAAACAACAATGACAACTACAACCAAAAAATAGCTGGACATTGTGGCAGGTCTGTAGTCCCAGCTACTTGGAGGTCAAGGCAAGAGAATCGCTTAAGCCCAAGAGTTGGAAGTTGCTATGAGTTATGATGCACAGCACTCTACCGAGGGCAACCTAGTGAGAGACTCTGTCTCAAAAAAACAAAAAAGTATCCATTTCTCTGCCTGGGTTCCCTACTTAGCTGGAAGTTTTGAGTGCCTAGCACATAGTAGGTGCTTGACATATGGCCAATGAATGGCAGGCTAATCTGTTAGCAAGATCATAGGGGCAACAGAGGCAGCCTAGCTGAGTCATCCCATGAAGGCAAGGGAAGTGTCAAGGGTCCTAGAATCAGACACAATGTCTCCCTGTCCCCAGGAAAACTCCTCACTATCCCAACAGCCTCAGGTACCCTACAGGAAGGTACATTTCTTTCCTTTCTATTGACTTTTATTCTCCCAGAAAAGACAAAATCTGTTTCCCCTCAGCCAGAAGGCCTTGAGCAGTGGCTACTTACATTACAGTAATTAAATCCCTGCTGCTGGGAGGGTTCAGGAGACAAACAGGCCTTATGCCAAGGGCTGGCCTATAGGAGGGGGCTGGCCAAAAGGGCCTCTCAGCTGTGACAGTGAGAAAATCACTTAGCCACTATGTCTTCACAGGTTTTCACTTGTTGGACAGGAGGACAAAGGCCCCAAACCACCCTCCCAACCCGGCCCACTGAGGAGCAGCTCACTTCCCCAAGGAGTAGGCCAGCATCCTTTGGGCTCACCCCCTAAGGCCTTCCATCCTTACAACGCCCTGAGCACAGCCAGTAGAGGGATTATTCTTCACAAGCCCACTTCTCTCATTGTCCAGATGGTGAAACAGAAGCCCAAACACCGAGTTTCTCTGTGCCTGGCTCAGGGCTGTCCCTTCTCACACAAACCCAGCTGACCTCACTGAGCACTAAACATGGGCCAAAAGCCATGCTCCACACTCCTCAGACAGCAGTGTGTCACAAAGCCCCCAGCAGTCCCAGCAGTCGGAGACAACCAGCCCCCAGGAGACTGTACACCAAAGCCATACAACCAGTGAGTGACAGCCAGCACAGAAAGTCAGCTCTGTCCAGTGGAAAAGGCCATCTCCACCTCTAGGCTAGTAGGCCTAAACTTCCACCACACATAAGAAGCGGGGGCAGCCTGGGAGACAGATCCTAGGAAGAGGGAAGAGGAAGGTGAGCTGGGCCTCCAGATAACAGGACAGGCACAGGAAGGAGGCATAGAGCACCCAGTCTCAGGCTTATGGGTCAAATCCAGGTCATATGTGTTTTAAAACTTACATTATGCCTGTCATTCTGTCTCCAAGCCTATCTCACCCAGCAGCCTGTGAGCTCTGAGCCTGTTCAGTGTGTGGATCTCTGAGTCAATCAGAATGCCCACAAGCCCCTAGTGGGAGAAAGTACCACCATCCCCATGCACAGATCTGCCGACTGAGGCCCACAAAGGCCAATTTTCTCAATGAGGCTGCATAGCCAGGAAACCACAGTGCCTGTGCTGTGGGTGGCCCAGGGGCACCCAGCTCCTGAGGCTCAACAAACTCTGCGTAGACCAATAGTGTCACCTTGCGCAACCTCCTCTCCCCGGCCTCCTCCACAGCACTGAACCTGCTCCAGGTAGGCATGCTGGCAGGGCAGCAGGCAGGGCTGAGTTCTCTGGGAGAGCTGAGTGAGCCCCACCCAAGAGGTAACCTGCAAATACACATCTGTACAAGGCAGGGCCTCAGAGACACTCCCCTGGGTTCAAATCCTGAATCTACCCAGGCAAGTCACTTAACCTCTCTGAGCCTCAAGGCTGTCACCTATAAAATGGGAGCAATCACATCCACTTCATGGGGTGGTTGTGAGAGTTACGTGAGATGAGGTTTGTAAAAGCATAGAGCAGGACCTTAATAAACATTGTTCTCTTCACGTCCCCCATCTGTCCCCTCTTCATTCCTGGTGTTTTCTAATCATTTTTATGGAAGGAAAAAGAAGTTTCCCTTTATGGGAGCAGTGCCTTCTCTTGGGCTGCTGTGGACAGAAGCATGATATATGGTCCCATCTGCCCACAAGGAAACCCTTATGACACAACTCTGTCCTGGACTTGCTCCCAGCTTATACCAACTGCATTCATTCCTGAGGGAGCTTCCCAGCACTGGACAGTGTGGACACGACATGGTGGCTTCTGCCAAAATGCCCTCCCTCCCAGCTCCTCACCATCACTCCTCAGGAGCAGGGACAAGCATCTGGCAAAACCATACACCAAGTCTGGCCCAGAGCAGGAGGGGGGAAAACCGCAGACCCGGATGTGAAGGAACTCATGTGATTCCGAGGCCACTGGGCTCTTGGAAGAAATAACCAAGGCAAAGCCCACCACTGACCAGCCCAGAGAAGAGCCCTGGGTGCTAGCCCTGCCCCACATTGATTCTTCCACCTCTATCCTCAACAGAGTTGAAATCCCACCTTCTGATGAGGAGGTCACTGCTCTAAACCGTACAGCTAAATAGCCAAGAACTAAACCCAGGTTTGTGGGGAAAGCCCTGTTCCTCCAGGAAGAAGGGGGCAAAATATACATCTGGTTGAGGAAAGATGCCCTTGGGCCTCTGAGGACATAGACCCTGTGCACTCCTGGGACCCAGAGCAGGGTCTGCCACACAGTCAGGATATGTTTAGGGGACAGAGGCAGGAGAAAGAGAAAGAAACAAAGGACTAAAACACAGGATTCCTGCATTCCAGCCACACCGCTGCCATTTACCACGTTGAGTGGCCTTGGAAAAGCCATATAATTTCCAAGAGAAGTAGGGTCCTCTAAAGAAGAGGACAGTCCCTGCCCTGCCCTTCTCACAGGGGTAGGAGCCCTGTGTAGGGCCCAAGTCCTCCTGCTGGTCCATGGGTCTTGGCCATTCAGGACAAGTGTGGTGCCACACAAGCCACCTGCTGTCCCCAGGAGGACCCCAGCTCTCCCTTCAAGGCCATGCAGCTCTGGCTCCCTACATAGGCAGTGGCCCACCTCAAGCGACATGCCTACCCTGAGCCCTCGCCATGGGAGAAGGTGCACTCCCACCTAAGAGCCATCCCAGGAGCCAACATCTTGCCCACTGGAAATTGGAAAAGACAGAAAATAGCTAACCCCCAATATATTAAAATCAGAAGGACCCTGCTGGTGGGGCCTACTCAGGCCCAGGGCAAGGGGCCTGCCACTTGGGGGCAGCTACTCACCAGCCATTTTGAAGTCTTTCTCTCCAGGGAAGTGAATGCCATTATCCCCATTTACATATGTGGACTGAGGCTCAGGGAGCTTGAGTCATACCCCTGAAGATAAAGCAGCAGTGGGGATCAGAATGAGCATCCACAGGGCTCTCTTCAGCTCAAAGCACCTCTTAGTCAGTAAGGAAGGGAGCTCCGAAGGCCTACTTGCCTGTGGCCTTGGGCAAGGTGCCCACTTTTATGGGCTTCTCTGTCTTTAGCCTGGAGCTGAACACCAACAGCCATCTCTGCAGACTCAGGCAGGAGGGCACCCCTGAGCTCCCAGGGGCAGCACCAGCCCAGTCAGCCCAGTCAGCTTCAAGCAACTTCCCTGCTCATTTGACATGAAGCACCACTCCTGTCCTTTAAGAAAAATGCCCTGCCAGCCGACTCAAAAATAACAGATGCCAATTTGCATATTATTTCACACATCATTTGCATGTTGTTCATTTAGTATCACCAAGGCTTCGCTCAGAATACAACGCCAGTTACCCTGCAACCAGGCTTTGTGAAAAAAAAAAAAAAGTGTCCGTGCAAGGCCATCCCTGGTCCCCAGCAGGTTCCTCCCCTGCCCAGCTTCCCCAGTGCCCCTTGGCACCTGCTGGGAACATCAGGAACTGCTGCAGCCCTGGTACTCCAAGGGGTGAAAAGAACAGAAAGAACATTGTGAATTCTAGGAAGCACCCTGACTCCAATCTTGAAAGGAAAAATGCATCCTCTTAACCACACTCAGGCAAGCTGCGGCACTCCCCCTACCCCGCAACCCCTGTCTGTCCCAGGCTGGCTCCGGGGTGGTCCCCCCTGCAGCCCCACCTTCAGCCCTTTCTGCTGCATCATCATGTGCCCTGACCTTTCTCCAGGCCTCTCAGCCTCTGGCCGGGCCCCATGGTTTTATTTTTGTACTCTCTCCACCTGTCCGATTTGCATGTCCACGCCCAATTAGCTATGCCCAGGCCTCAGACTGCTGACTCTGATGTACAATAACTAGCCCTGTGGGTTAAGAAAGCTCCACAAGCCCAGCCTAGGCCAGCACGACAGCTCTGCCTTCCCAGGGCACCTACTTCCCTCTCACTTACACAGAATCACCCACTCAGATTCCCCCCAGAAACAAAACTAGGTAGCACGTCACTTGAAGTGAGGACACTTGCCTCAGGAGACAAGGCATGTTCCTGATGTGCCATCCTAGCAAGGATACCCTCTCCGTGGCAGCCTGCAGAGTGGGGAGGGGTGTCGTACATGCCCTTCCCTCCAGGCTCCGTCTCCAGTGGCATCTCCTGATAGCCACTCTAACAAAAGCCACAGTTGATAGTGGTGCCTCTGCCAGGTGCTGGCAGCAGGCAGAGGCTGTGGTTCCCTCTTAACTGGCTTCAGGGTGTGAGCTCCCCAAGGACCCACCACTGGCATACTGCCAAGTCAGCATCTGAACCCAGACCCCAGGTCCCTCCCTGTCACACCAGGCTGCCTGTGTCACTCAAGGCCACCTCTGGGAAGGGAATAGGGTCAGGTCTGCAGTGTTCACTGAACCTATGCCCTCAACGTGGGCATCTCCCTCCCTCCTGGAATCTCTCAGGATTCAACAGGCCCTTCTTGCCTCCCCACTGGCCCTGTGTGCACCCACAGCAGGACCTCAAGCTCCCCAGATGCCTAGTCCTGCTCCTTACACACCCTGCAACGCTCCCAACCTGGCTCATCTAATTCCTCAGGGGCAGTCCCACCTCCCGCAGAGAGTGTCCCAATGTCCCCAGTCTGAGTCACCATCTCCCCCTTAGGTGCTCTAAGACAGCACCACACTTCTGGGCACATGCCTCATGCCCAAGAAAAACGTGAGTTTGAAGACGACTTGCTCATCTTTGCGAGGGAGCATGATCTGGAAGCAGGTTACAGAGGACTGGAGCAGGAAGGGAGTTCCGCTCTGACTTCTCAGCTGGAGAAACAGGGCCCCAGATAGGTGAAGGGCCTCAGCAAGGATCCCCCAATCAGCCGGGAGCAGGAGGGAGAAGCAGCTCCTTAGGACTCCCCAGCAAACAGCACTTTCCTCAGCAGGAGAAAATGGGACTCAGAACAGAAACTCTAGAACAGGAGTGGAACAGCCTCTAGAGTCCACTCACTCAGTCCCCCAAAGGGCCTAGAGGTCGGGTCAGAAGAGGGACACCAGCCAAGCTCTCCTTCCAGAACCATCTGCTCCTGAGACTGCCCATAGGGAGCTGTAAAACTGCCAACTGGGTTTCTCATCTGCAAACACACCCAGTGGTGAGGAGTCCTAGAGCCAGTAGGCAAGAAAATGCCTGTGCTGTGTCCCTCCAGCATGTAGCCAGGGAGGAGGGTGGAGCCAAGAGTAAGACAGGGTAACAGGCAGAAGGACCTGTGGAAGTGTGGCCAGCTCTGGGGTCCTCCTGGCTCCTGCGGTGGAGGTGGGGGCTGGGGCTACGGCAGGAGCCCCTGATGGGCTCAGCTCTCATTTTCTCTGAGGTCTCCACCCCATCCCCACAGCCTGTCCAGTGTTACCTGACACGGGTATAACCTCAGCATGGAGGCATCTCAAGCGTGTCCAGGGCCTGAACCCAGGCCACCCCAAGGGGCCCACCCTTGCCCTACCCACCCTCAAACACAAACACTATTTTCTCTATGTGCTCTATGTGTTTCTCCCCACCCTCCATTAAGCCCTTCCTGCCCAACTCTGGGTAAAGTTCCTCCTATCCCAACATTTTGCATCATGGGTGTCAGCCCTATAAACTTGATTTGTCTCTTTTAAGAATAGAAGCAAGCTGGGCACAGTGGCTCCTGCCTGTAATCCTAGCACTCTGGGAGGCCAAAGTGGGTAGATTGCTTGAGCTCAAGAGTTCGAGATCACCCTGAGAAAGAGTGAGAACCCCCCTGCCCCGTCAATTAAAAAAAAAAAAAAAAATAGCCGAGTGTTGTGGTGGGCTCCTGTAGTCCCAGCTACTTGATAAGGTGAGGTAAGAGGATCACTTGACCCCAGGAGTTTGAGGTTGCTGTGAGCTATGATGTCACAGCACTCTACTGAGGATGACAAAGTGAGACTCTGCCTAAAAAAGAAAGAAAAAAGAATAGAAGCTGTTTATCCAGCAGCAGCAGGTAAGGGAAAGGGCATGGACTTGAGAATCCAGCAGGCCTGTGTTCTGCCCACAGTGCTACCATCAACAGCAGTAGCTCCTGACCACAGAGCCATTACCACCACCCATGTCCAGGGTCCTGGGTGCAAATAAGTCTCGTGCTCACACACGACCCTCTCCTTCCCTCTCTGTCACCCAGTCTACAGGCCCAGTACAGAACTGGGCACAAGGACAGAGTAGTGTGGGCAGCACCTGTGGCTCAAGGAATAGAGTGGCGGCTCCATATACCGGAGGTGGTGGGTTCAAACCCGGCCCCGGCCAAAAAAAAAAGGACAGAGCAGTGTGGTGCCTACCTTGCCTCCCTGCAGACACCAGCTGAGCTCCTGCAGGTGGAATGCCAGGGTGGAGGAAACCTGAAAGCCCATGGTCTCCTCCCAGCTTTCCTCACCAGAAGAAAAGGTGCTAGAATTTTACACCCTACAGCTCCTGAGAATAGCACAATCTCAAAATTCTCCACCCTCACTATTTGAATAGGGGGCTTTCTTTCTCACTCTCCCTTTGGGGTTCTAAAAGAAAGAGAAGGAAAAATAGCTACAAATGAAGGTGCCGCCTGCCTGTCACCAAGCTGAGTCAATGGCATTTCATCAATATGTAGCCGCCCTCACCCCACAAACACACTCACTCTCCACCCCAAAATGTGCTTTGCAAATAACTGCAACAGAACCACAGCTCCATTCTGACTTGCACTTCCATCTAGGCCTCAGCTTAGGCCTCACTATAGATGTTAGTCAAATTTCCTTTTATCTTGATTTTCTTTACCTTATATTTTTTAAAGCAGGTCTTTTGACTATGGTCTCACAAATCTCCCTTCCTGAAAGAGAAGAGAAATACAAGGCCATTAAATAGCTTTCTAATGAGTCTGTGAGGGAGGTAAAGGCCCAGCCACTATGCCAGGGCCCAGGCACCCAGCAGCACTGCCAGTGGAGCAGGAAAGTAGGTTGTGCCATGGAGTCTTCCCCCGGGACAGTTATAAATAGTGTGATGACACTCAAAGGCTAAGTACTTACCAAAAGTTAGCTGTCCACCTTATGGGTTACAAATGTTTGACTCATTTGCAGACTGTCCACAATGATTATAAATAAAGTCACCACTCCCAGAGGTGGGGGTAGAAGGGCCTGCTGCCAACACCTGCCCTCCCCTAGGGACATATTCAGTGTGACTTGTGAAGATAAAATGTGTGTCTTGGGACCTTAGCAGCTGGCTCTGAGGTTCATGTCTGCAGCCAAACCATTTATACACATTCTGCTGCCCTCTGCAAATCTGTCCTGCAGGTCGTCCAGGGGGGTGGGTGGTTCCACAAAAAGGGATCTGTCCTATCCCTACTTTCCCATTATGCCTGAAAACACTGACACCAGTGCCCTGACACCTCCTCCAAAACATCAGGATATCCTCTGACCGCTGACTGCCTGTCCTAAAGCAACACAGGGTCTCAGCACAAGGTGCAGAGACAGCTGCCCAGCCAAGCCCAGGGAGGGCAGAGAGCAGAAGCAGGGCCAGGGGTGCCGCTCAGTCACTTGGCCTGGAGGCTGCAGGTGGACTCACTGACCTCTGTAAGGTCAGTAAAGAGACAGACAGCATGTTTGCCTAAAGGACACCATTCTCTTTGAAGAGTTAATGACCAAGGGGACCAGGCTTCCTGGGGCAAGCAGAGAAGCCTGAACTATCAGGGTGGCCTGAAGGTGATCTGAAGAAGGAAGATAATGAGAGGTGAGAAAATATGGATGTGGACAGGGTAACCAGCAGGTGCCTTCCCAGTGACCTCTTTCTGGGGCCTGGGTTATTCCCCCAACAAGGCCCACAGGGTCGGTAGGGAGGAGCAGAGGAGCAGGAAGTCTGTGGGTTGGGCAGGAGCTGGGCATGCAGGGCAGAGGACACGCTCAGCCTGGGAGGTGAAAGTCCGGCCAGTTTCAAGGCTAGGGCAGGAGTGTGTCTGAGACACCCTGGTGCACCAGTGTTTCCAGCCTCCCTGAAGCCACCCACAGCCCAATGCCTGGGGTCTCTGAGTAACAAGGTCCACTGGTGACTTGCCAGCTAGACAGAGGCACCAACTCAGCTGCCAACAGGATGGTGGGGGTTGGGGGTGTGATAAAGTCCAAGCCTGGGGAGGAAGGGAGGGCAGGCAGACCCCAAGCCCTAACTCTCAGCACCAGTGAGAGCACAGCAGGTGACCTCAGGCTATACAGAGGGTTGGGTGTGCCCCAAACCAGCTCTCACAGAACTCCAAGAACAACTCCCCAGACCCTCACTTCTCTGACCTTGACGGGCAAAGTTGCTAGGATTTCTCTATAGGGTCTCTAGACCCATCCCTTGTTGTAGTATCTGAGCCTTCAGTGGGTAAATCGCATATATATAAAAAAAAAAAAAAATGAAAAAATTCTGGACTTTTCTTCTCACTCAGTTTGAGCCCATTGGGGCCACCTCAGGCATCTCTGCAGTAGGTCTCTGGCCTGGCCTAGCCTCACAGTTAAACAGCTCCCCTCTTACCTGGGCTGCCTGCCCCATTGCAGGATGATGCCTCCAGCAGAGTTTCCTCCCTCCTCCCAGCACCAATGCCTTCATAAGGGTGGGAGCTGAGATGTTCTAGCCCCCACCCAACCTCTTCATTGGCTCCATCTGCATTAATTCTGAATATGCTCAGAGTACATGCATGTTCCTTTTCAAGAGACCCAGGCCTCTCTGGTGAGTTCCTTCCCCAGTAACAAATACCAGCCAAAGCCAGGTAAACAGGAAGGTCACAACCCCATGAGAAAAAAAGCAGGGAGTTCAGAAAGCAGCAGCTCAGGCACAAGGTTAAAAAATCTTCAATCACTTTAATCACCAGCTCAGCCGCCAACATGGTGACAGGGAGAAGGTGAAGTCCAAGCCTGGGGAGGAGGAGAGGGCAGGCAGGCCCCCAGTCCTAACACTGGGGGTAGAAAGTGTATTCCCTCACAAGAGCATTTGAGTGGGAACTGCCACATCAGGGCAGAATTATCCAATCTGACTAAGGTCCCTGAGGTCATCCTTTACATCCATTGGCCTCCAGATGGGTCAGCAAAACAACTAGACACACAAAGCTCTCCAGCAAAGGCAAGTGCCACCCATCCCTCCCCAGGGTCCAGAGAATGTTTCTGAGGTCTTCTGGGTGGTAACTCTTCCTTCAGAAGAGTCCATTTCCTCTGTAAGACTGGGAAACAGATACACACATCCCCACCACAGATCCATGTTTAAAAGTGGGCGACATCAGACCCAGTCCCTTCTCCAGAGCTTCTGCCCTTCAAGACACTTCTCACTTCATTGATAAGTTTTAGTTCCCCATCTGCTAGGGCTCCAGTTATTTCTAGAATCAGAGATAGATAAAAGAAAAAAGACATCTCTTTTCCTCTTATCATCATCATCTTCAATTACATGGTCACACACTATTGAGCAGGCACTATATTGAGTACCTTCCACTTACCTAAATTACTTCTCCCCACCCAATAGCAGGAGAACCAGACTGGCAAAAGCTATATGACTTTCAGTATCAATCTCTGGTGTTTAAAGAAAAGAAAAAAACCTACATGACTTGTCCAAGATCACACAACTGGAAGTGGCAAAGCTGGGATTCCAACTTTTACTAGTTTTTTTTTTTTTTTTTAATGGTCCTATTTGCCTCCAGGAGAGAAAGGAATATCCATCTTGGCTCTGCTGTGTCCACAGGACCTGGCACATAGGAGGCACCCAGAAAATACTTGTCCCATAAGTGATTCAAAACATAGACAGACAGATGGAAGGACAGGTTGGAAGCAGGCATGTCACAACAAGCTCTCTTATCACAATGCCAGCCCCAAGGTGCACCAGAAGTGGCCACCTCACCAGCTGAAGCAAGCAGAACATTCTCAGCTGCTGCCCCCTCTGTGCTGCCATCAGCTAGAGGGTCACCAATGTGGAAATGAGAGATGCCATACACCTCAACCTTAGGTGGTCTCACCCCTCATTCACTGGAAGTCTGCCTTCCCCAGTGCTGGGAAAGTCTCAGCCCCCGAGTTCTTTTCAAGGATGGCACCTGCCCCAGGCAGAGAAGAGGGACCTTTCCTGCCAGTGATGAGCTTCTCACTACACTAAGACAAATGTGCACAGTCCCCAGACTGGGATCTATGCACAGCCACTGCCTCTAGGAAGAGCCCTGGCCATCATGTCACTGAAAGGGAGGCACTGGTGTTGCTCCTTGTCATCCCCCAGCACTTAAGCCTTCATCAGTTTCCCCAGTGAGGACCCTTGGTCCTCCCAAAGGGTGACAGAGAGCCAAGGCAGTGAGCAGGGCAGATGCCAGCCCCTCTCCGGAGTGCCCAGCAGGAGAGGCAATTCTGAGAAGGCAGCGAGCAGACGCAGAGGCTCACTACAGGGATGACTAAGAGAGCTGCGACTCCAGGGGAAACCCTACTCACTGCTGCTAACAGAGGGGTTCATCCTTGAGCTATTTAGACTAAGGCTGCTTCCAGGTGCTGCCCTCGACTGGGCAGTCCCCTCAGAGCAGCTAGGTCCTTAGAGGACCCTCTGCCTAGAAATCTAGTTTGGCTGTTAGGGTTGTCTGACAGGCCTGCCCCACCCGTTTCCAGGGCAGGCAAGTCTGCCCGCCCTGGGTAGAAAGCTGCTGGGAATGGGGGAAATCCGATCAGCACCTCCTAGGTTTTTGAGGCTGGATTTCAACAAGGAATGTGACAGTCTCACAGCAGCTGTGTCCTGCCTGAAACAAGCTCTATTTGAAACCTCCAACAGCTGAACCCCTCCCAGCTATCTGCCAGCCAGTCCAGCCACCCCTGCCCAAAACGACAAATAAATAGAGAAATCCAAGCAACAAGCAGGCATATGTGTACATGCATATAACACCCCCCCCCCAACAAACTGGGGTGAGAAGCACAATGGGGAAAAGCCAAGATCCCCATCTCCAAGCCCGCAGCAGGAGGCCCCTCTGCAAGCATCAGAGGAAACCCACCTTTCTCAATCTCCATTCCCTATGGGAGGGAAGCCCCCTCCTCCATCTTGGGGCTGGAAGGAGGCTGGAGCAGGAGCCGGTGCCTGCCGCTCTCCATCTGGGTGCTCCCTCACACATACCCTCATCTTTATTTATCCCAAAAGAAGGAGTTGGGGTGGGAGGGGAGAACTGTGGCTGAGCTGGGGACGCAGGCACCCAGGGACCACCAGGAAGCGCTGTCATCCCGTCCCAAGGAGAGGTGTTCCCCCCAGCCAGTGCCAAGGCAGCACCCATCTGCTCTGCCCGGGTAACACCTGTAGCCATTTTTATCAGGAGATGTTTATGAAGGAGAAGCAGGTTTATTCTGGGTCCTCATTCCCAAGGGAAAGGGCCAATGATTTCCTCCACCTATATTTTCACTCTGATACCCTCAGGAGACTGGGGTCATGGGTGGGTTTCTATTTGCCAGAGTCTCTCTAAGAAGAGGGAAATGAAAACTTGAGGAGGGAGGGAGAAGACAAGGAGAGAAGGGACTTTGGCACTGGCACTGGCACGGGATCCCCACCCCCCACCCAGACATTTATTTCTTTTTTATCCTCAGGAAAATGGAGTGGAGCAGGGAGGGGAGGAGAGGGGGAGTCACAGGAACTGGTAAGCACATCAAGGCAGAGTGTAATTAATTGGTGCGTTAAGCTGCTGGGCTCTGCTTTAGTAGAGTGAGCCAGGAGGAAAAGGGATTTCTCAGAGGGGATTCTTTAATCCTACCTAACCCAGAGACTGCAAATTAGACACAGTGTACGGAAGGGAGGAATGAATTCTCCTGGGATCAAGAAGGAAAACCATGGGAAGTTAGAGTGTTCAACATAACTAAGCAAATGCCTGTCACCGTCACCACCTCAGCCCCTCGCCCTCGCCCTCTCATTCCCTCTCTCTCAAGTTCTCTCTCTTTATCTACATATTCCTTTTGTTCAAGGTATAAAGAGAAACCACAGCCCCTACCTTTGAGTACAAACCCCAAGAGAGCTCGGTCTCTATCACCATAACAACAATTCCAAACATCCCAAAAATCAGAGCATAGTCACTCAGCCGCTTTCTCTTTTCAAACAGGGCCCTCCTGTGTCCCAGCTTATAGCCAATGTTTTGGTTTTTCCGCTTGTTGGCTTTGGGGAAGGTAGTGGTGCTGCTGGCGGTGCCGGCATGCTGGTGGTTGTGGGTGGCGTTGGGGTGGTGCAGCAGGGTCTGGTGGGCATGGTTGTCCTCACGAGAGGAGATGACAATCTCCGGGGGGTTGCCAGGGCTGAAGAGCTGGAGGGCTTGGCCCTCGGGCTCGGCCTCTATGAGGTTCCTCCGAGAGGCGCTGAGGCGGCTGAGGGGCTTCATGACCCCGCCGCTGTACTTGCAGGAGCTCATGGCGATCTCCGTGAAGGGGTTGCTGTCCCGCCGGTGCACCAGGGGGCTGGCCTGCCGGTGCCGGCTACCTCCACCAGGCCCACTTGTGGCTGTGGAACTTGGAGAGTGGCCAAGCAAGTGGTCATTGAGATTGAGCTGGCTGCCTTGCCTGGAGGAAGGGTGGAGGATGGCGGTAGAGTTGGAGGAAGGGGGAGCCCTGAAAGCGGTGGGCGAGGACAGCAGCAAGCCCGGGTGCACGGGCTGGCCCTGGAGCTGGGCGAGCTGAGACAGGGGATGCGGCGGCTGGTGCTGGGGCTGCGGAGGCTGAGGCTGCAGCGAGGGTCCCGAGGGCTGCTGGGGGGCTGCTGGTGGCGCCGGTGGCGCCGGTGGCTGCTGCTGCTCATCCCCAGAGGATGGACAGGGGCACTTGGGGTCTTCATCCAGGTCCCCCACCCCCGAGTCATGGAAGTGCCCAGAAGTGTCCATCCTGGGGTCCGGCGGTACTCTCCGCAGCGCAACCCCCAGCCCCAGAGCCACCCGCGCTCCAGAGGCGTCCTCAAGGAAAGCCCGGCGTCCAGCTCCTCGGCAGCTCTAGCCTCCGGTCCTCTCTCTTTGGCTTGCTTCGGTCTCTGGGGCTGCTTGGAGTCCCGCTGCTGCCACTCAAGAATGCATCGTACCGGGCAGCGAGGAGGGGCAGGAGGGGGCGTGCAGAAGGGAGGGCAGAGAACTCTGTCTCTGGAGCGTCCCCGGGAGTGCCCGGGGCCGCGCAGCTCCGCTCCTCCCCGGCTCAATAGCTCCGCTGGCCGCCTCCCGCCGCGGCCTGGCCGTGAGCCCCGCCCACCGAACAGCCGCTGCCCCCATTGGCTCGACCTGCTCTCGCAGCCGCCTCCTGGCTCCGCCCCCGCAGAGGCTCCTCCCCGGGGCGGGGCCGCCGCCCCCGGCCGCCCCCGGCCGCCCCCAACTCTCGGCCCCGTGTCCCCCATCCGCTCCCCCAGTCCCTGGCCACTCCGGCCCCCGGGCCCCTGGCCACCCACCCTCTCTCGGCTCCAGAAACCCTGGCCCCGGGCCCCCAGCCCCCAGTCGCGCGGCGAGCCTGGGAGTTGTCGTTCCCGCTCCGCCACTGCGGGGCTGAGCGCTGCCGTCTCTGCTCGGGCAGGTGCGGCCAAATCCCACAAGCCCACGACGATCGGGGATGTGCGCTCATATGGGCGATGGGAGGAGGAACAGCGGGGCTCCTAAGGAGGGGAGCTGTGCGCCACGACAAGGGGGCAGGGAGCCGGGAAGACGAACACCTATTAGTGGCCAGGTTGTTTGGTATGTGTTATCCAGATACGTTCTCCAAACAGCGCCCAAGAAGGTGGGCGTCATGTTCTCATTTTGATCTCAAACTGATGCTCACAGATGTTGACGAACAGCACGTCAAGGTCACAGCAGCAGAAGGGTCCACTTCTCCTGACACCAGGGGGATAAACTCACCTACCAGAGTGCCTGCGACGTGAGTGTAGGTGCTTCTTGTTATTCGTAGCCCGCACACCAACCCTAGGAAAATGATGTCATCATTCTCTTACAGATGAAAGCTGTAAAAAAAGAACAAGAACAAAAGAAGGAAAGGAAAGGAAAGGAAAGGAAAGGAAAGGAAAGGAAAGGAAAGGAAAGGAAGGAAAGGAGGGAGGAAAGAAGGAAGGGGGGAAGGAAGGAAGGAAGAGAGAGGGGGAAGGAGGGAGGGAAGGAGGAAGAAAGGAAGAAAAGAAGGAAGGAAGGAAGGAAGGAAGGACGGAAGGAAGGAAGGAAGGAAGGAAGGAACTCAAGCACAGAAAATAACCTGCCAGGTGTCTCCTGGATTGTTTGTAATTAAAGGTGCTAGGATTTGAGCTTGGGGCAAGCTGACCCCACAGCTCCTACTCTGTCTCTCAGGGTGCTTTTCCACCATGATGACAAAGTGGTTGTCAGTATGTTCAAATTGTGGATGGGAAAGGGTCAAAAAAAAGCTGCTGAGAAAGAGCCAGCCTCTCCAAAGCTGAATGTGTGACACCATGGTCCCAGTCCCTTCTCCAACAGCAGAGCATAGAGTCATGGAAGCATCTGGCAGGAAGACCAAAGACCACCTCCCCATGGTTGCTCCCTGCCTGATCTGCCCCATGGGGCCTGGGAGTCAGAGCTGGAAACATCTGCTGGCTTCCCAGGTTCAGAATCATCATCATCAAGTATTTATTAAGCTCCCACTGTGTGCAGAAGGAGTTTCCAAAAAATGGGACAAAGCTGAATTCGTTTTCATTTTTAACTGCAGCAGCCTTAGGGGTCAGAGAGGAAGATGCTGTCATGGAATTCCCCAGTCGTGCCTGAGTTTTAAGAGGAAGGCCTCTTCTACTTGGTTCCTGATTCTGCATTACCCTTTGAGCTCTGTCCAGCTCCCTCCCTAGATGTGAATAGGGACGGATAGGAGATCCATGCATGCACTCAAAGGCACACATACACAGAAACATGCATGAAGATGAATATGAATGGGCGCACAGGTGCGTGCCCACATTGGCACATGTAGTCGTAAGCATCTAAAGCAACTCTCCTGAATTGGGAGCAGGAAGTGGCCAGATGTGGGAGGGGCAGAGCTCCTGCCAAATGAACCCACTTTACCCTCCGTGCATCAGTACTTACCTTGCCACCCCCACCCCCGTCAGCCTTGATGATGAGAATAAGGATTACTTGTAATACCAGGCACAGCCCACATATAGGTAAATAATACAGTTACTCTCACACAATAATCTTGATGATTATTATTAGTGATATAGTCATTCCCCACAGCTACAAGTCATAGCACCAGAGCTGAGATGCAAGCCTGGGGTCTCATGTTTTCCCGTGACCAGGACCCTCAGTACCCCACCTAACCCTCTCCAGCATCCCCTGCCTTCCTTTCCCTTCCCTCTGTCTTCTTTATTTCCCTCCATCCCCAAACAGAGCCACCTGTTTGGTTCAAGGACATACGTTCATGGTTAATGATTTTCTTTTTCCTTTTTTTTTTTTTTTTTTCCGAGAGTCTCATTTTGTCACCCTCTGTAGAGTGCCATGGTGTCACACAGCTCACAACAACCTCCAGCTCTTGGGTTTAGGTGATTCTCTTGCCTCAGCCTCCCAAGTAGCTGGGACTACAGGCATGGTTAATGATTTTCTGATAAGTTATCATTAACATTATATATTGGAGTAGAGATATGCTGTTAGTATTGGGTTTTAGTGCCAGATATAGCTTCTGGCCGTGAAAAATCAATCTGAGGGGACAGGCTCCAGGCCTGGGTATTTCTGTGCCCTCTCTAGCCCCATGAGCTGCCTCTGTCTCAGCTGACCTTTCTGGGCCAGCCTCCTCCTGCAGTTCTCCTGACCATACTTGGGCAGGGTCCAGAGGGGCCTATCAGAGCAGTCTCACCATCATAATTGAGGACAAGAAACAGGCTGGCAGAATCGTGACTGCACCAGAGCCAAAGAGAATGGGCTGGAACCTGACAGCTGATGCCACCGAGGCAGCTCACACCCAGGGTAGAGTCATAAGTAGGAGGATGATGTCATGGTTAGCACTTGGGCTCTAGAGTCAACTGTCGAGGCTGGAGCCCCTCTTTGCCACAAATGGCTGTGTGACCACAGGCAAGACAACCTGCTGACCTTTAGCTTCTAGCTGCAAGTTGCTGCCCAAATCTCTTAGTGCTGCACTGAGCTGGCCAGGACTGGCTCATAAAAGTCAGTCTCTCCCCAACTCCACGTTCAGTGATATCATATTGATAGCCTGAAATCAGCCATGGTGGGAGTATCTACATCACAGAAATCAGCAAACACTGTAAATCAGAGCTTATGTTTTGCTGGAGAGGCAGTTGTTAAGCCTTTCCTGGCCGCTAAACATTTCTCAGTGCTTTCTTCTGTGTCCTTCTGTACAGCCTGTGCACTCCTCCAGCCACTATCTAAGCCTTTGCTCTCCTTCTTTGTCTCAGCACCACAAGCTCTAATACTTGCTCACTGTGTGACCTTGGGCCAACTGCTTAGCTTCTCCAGCCTTCAACTTCCTTAGTTCCAATGGGTTAGAATAGGTCAAATACTCTGTAACTGTAAAGTACCTACCAGTTGATGAATCACCTGGGAACTGCTCAACCACAGGGCCTGGTCACATCAGAGGCACCCTGCTCTACATAGGCACTGCACCCAGGCATTTTCTTACCATTGCTGAACATCCAAATCCCCACTGATGAGAAGCCCCCAAAATCATCCCCGACCCCTAGCCATGTCTTCACAACAATCCTGAGTTGAGACCATCACCAATTTTATAGATGAAAAAAACTGAGGCATTGAACAGATTTTAAAACATGTCCACAGCTGGGTTTGGTGGCTCACGCCTGTAATCATAGCACTCTGGGAGCCAAACCTGGTGGATTGCCTGAGCTCACAGGCTCAAGACCAGCCTGAGCCAGAGTGAGACCTTGTCTCTAAAAACAGTCGGGCATTGTGACGGACGCCTATAGTTCCAGTTACTTGGGAGGCTAAGGCAAGAGAATTGCTTGAGCCCACTAGTTTGAGGTTGCTGTAAGCTATGACACCACAGCACTCAGCACTCTATCCAGAGTGACAAAGTGAGACTGTCTCAAAAAAAAAAGCCCACAATTACTAACTAATAGTTAGTACAAAGCTGGAATCAAACCTGGGCCTGTCCAATTCCAAAACTCAAGTATTTACCATGCATCCTGACACTCACCTCTAAAGAATACAATGTTATGGGCATTTATTAGACATTACCATGTGACTCACACAGCCACCTCTCAGGAGCTAGTGGTTACATTGTAGAAACAAGTTATACTCACACAAAAAGAAGAATAAGGACCCCAAAGTGTGTTCAAGACAAAAGGAGTTTATCAAGGGCAGGAAATTGTCAGGAAAGACTTCTCAGAGGTAACTTCTTAGAGTTACCCCTTGAAAGGTGGGCAGCAACTCTGTTCACTGCCTCAAAATGAAAGGCTGGCAAATTGGGCCTTTTCAGTCTGCAAAGACAGTGGCCACAGGGATATAGTGGAGTTTCATACCTCAGAGAGGACAATGAAATTGAACAAGGACACATTCACCAAACTTGGTAAGGTGGGGCACTTTGGCCATACCAACTCCACATCAGGTGTGCAATCACTTTATCCCTGCTCTCCCTGCCAGCCTTATTTGTCACCATCTACCTCTTTAGCCCCACCATCACCCACCTCTTATATTCCCCCCCATAAGCCGCACTATTGTATACCTCTATGCCTTGGCTCACTCTGTTCCCTCCTCCTGGCACGCCCTTCCCTACATCTTCAGCTTACACATTTCTCTTTGTCTTGCAAGTCATGGCTCAAAGGTCATCTTTCTGAGAAGCTTCCCCTGAGTTTCCCAAATCCAAATCAGGGGCCTTTTTATATTTTTAGTACCCCATGCTAACACTGGCTCTCTCAGGTAACAGGGCTATTAATTACTTCTTTGTGTATCATTTCTCCCCTAGACTGTGGCCTCCTGCGGGTAAGGTGGTGTCTTCATTGCTGCATTTGCAGTTCTTCCACAGAGTCTAGCATACAACTGATGCTTAATAAAGATTAATTGAATTGACTGAACTTGAAAGGTAGGAGAGGTCATACGAAGGCAAATAAGAGAAGTCAGTACTTTTCAGGACAAATAACAGGCACAGTTCCCCCAACAGTAAAATGAGCGAGGTAGATGATTTCTAAAATTATTCATTTTAAAATTCCATGATCCATGGTCTGTAGAATTTGTTATCCCCAAAAGGTAGGACTGAGTAAAAATAAGTTTAAGAAAAGTAATAATTCATGATTTATATGGCTGTCTTTCCCACAAGCTATGAACTCACTGAGAGCAGAAAAGGGGTCTAGTTTTTCCTATTTCCCAGCACCAAGCAGAATGGCTGGTCATGAATATAATTTACTCATTAAAAGTTTTTTAGATGGATGGATGAATGGAGTTTAGATACAATGACAGATAATTGTGAGTTTTCTAGAAAAGCCAGTGGTATTTGAGGGCTACTCTTAACTGTCTAAAGTTAGTCTCATAAAGATTAACCACATCCTCCCCGAGATTCTGGTGGGGTGGGTCAGTGATAGCTCTGGTCTAAAGAGCTCATTAGCCCATCCAGGTTCAGTCTAAGAGCTGCTCTTATCTCAGAGCTTTGCTACTGGATTAGCTAATGTTCTGATAGTAAAAAACAATTCCTATGTTTGCATAGCACTTCATAGCTTTCCTCCTCCTGCTGTCATGTTAGACACTTCATTTGCACCTCATGGCAGTCCCGGGCAGGTGTCTGGGCAGGTGCTACTGCTCCATCATTAATGCTCTCACCCCAATAATATGAAGTCGAGAAAGTTTTAAGTGGCTCATTTCAGGTCATCAGATAGTCATGACTTTGAACCTGGATCTCTGTCTGTGCTCCTTCCCATCCACTCTGCTTGGTAGGCCTCTCCACCCCACTCCTCACTCTGTGTCTTTTCCTCCCTGAATTTAATGTACATCATAAGCTCCTTGGTGATAGGAGCTTAAGATATGAATCATAAAACACACACACAAAAAACACTGCACCTCATTCCACACCCAAATTGTGTGCTGATAAACAAGTGAGTGAGTGCGTTTGTGTGTGAAGGAGAGTTTAGGGCTTGCTCCTAGTTTGGACCACAGGCCACCAGGAATGCCAACTGATAGGTGTAGGTCTCCTATCCAGCCCCTGAGGTGAGGCCTCATATAACAAATACCCACCTAACCCTCCCAAAGCCATGACCCAAGAAGTAAGGCAGGCCTAGAGAACAGCCCTCCCACAAGCCACACAGGAGTAACTCAGCCGCCCAAGACCACTGAGGACTCCTCAGCCCCACAGTCTCCTCACATGCCCTGCTTTGCTGGAGAAAAACAAAAACTCTCATACCTTGTCTGAGTGTCCCCATAAAGGGACGTACAGCCTGACCCCCAACATGTAGAACATTCACTGAGGGCCTGCTCTGGGCTTATGTGGTTCCAGCAGGCTACGGGGTAGGATTAGCGTCCCCATTCTACAGAAGAAACAACTAAGTCAAGTTTCAGAGAAGGTAATTGGCTTGCTGCTCTGTTGTCCACAGATGAGGAAAGAAGCCAAGCCAGGAGCCAAACAGTGTCTACCCTGCAGGGTACACTCTTCACACTCAGCCACCACCATTTGGCTTCCAGAGAAAGCATCTCACCTGCCTCCCACTCCTGAAACCCCCCAACACAGGAGTGAGGGAAACATCACAAGAGTGGCTCCACAGACACCTGTCTGAAAGAGAAATGATGATTCTGCTTCTAAAACCCTGTGGGAGGCCAGGCTGGCCCCAGCATGGAGGAGACAGCACAACAGCCTGGCAAGTGTACTGGGTACAGTGTCCAGCTGGGAACTCAACCCATCTGGCTTGGGGCTATTGTTTTGCTGCCACACCACTCTGGGCTCATGAGGCTGGACCCAATAGCCTCTCTGCACAGCTGGTTTGTGAAAACCAAGACACCTTTATAAATGCTTCTCCTGACCCCTTCTCTGTAGCTTTGGTGTGGGAACTTGCTGTTCTGGCCAGATGAGTCAGGCCGGATGGGAACATTTATTTATTTGAGGGGGTCAAGGATCAAATGAAAGGTGTGGACATTGTATCTGGAAAGATGGCAGGGAAATGGGCACAGGGTGCCAACATTCTGTCACCAAGATGCCCAGCAGGGCTCACCAGGAGCTGGTGGGAAAGCTGTTCTCTAAGCCTGCCTTACTCCTTGGGAAACTATGAAGTACTGTCCACGTGGAGGAGTGGACATGTGCAAGGACCTGCAGCTGAGGACAATCCATGCAGCCCCCTGATTGGCCAGAGCTCAGCAGCTGAACCTCATCCCTCAGACCCCAAAGTCTGTCTACTTGGGGCTGAGCTTGGAGAGAGACTGTCACCGCCCATCTGGCTGGCAGGTGTGTCCACTCACAGCCCCAAACAGAGTGCTAAGGACAGCAGCTCCCATCTGGAGACTCAGCCCCACAGGGCAGGGTCCCATCTATTTTGTTCACTGCTGTATTCCCAGTGCCTAAAACCATGCCTGCCACACAGTGTGTTCTCCAGTCCAAGCTCAGAGAAGAAAACAGACAAAAAATTCTTAACTGTTTCCTAATCCCAAAACAGGTACCTGCCATGAAAGAGGCAGCTAGAGCTCCAGGGCCCTGGGTGAACCACCTTCCTATAGTCGGGGCAGTGGGTCACCAACAGGCCCTGAACGGTAATTTGGGCCAGAACCCTCTGCTAGCTGCTCCCCGGACTCCTTTCTGCCACTGGCGCTCAAGAGGAAAGGCCCGGGGTCCACACAGGCTTGGCCTAAATCCGTAGTCCCACAGCCTGCGGCTAACCCGGGCGCGCCCACCTGGGCAGGGCGGCCTGCGCAGGTTTGTGAGGACTGTGGCGGCCTCTGCTGGTGGCGCCTGCTCATAGCTGCGCGCTCCGGCACCTGGGAGACGCGGAGGGAGACCGCAAACAGAACCTGAATTCGGCGGTCAACGCTTTTGCCTCCTTTCTTTGAGGCCTGCGGACTGCGTCTGATGCCAATATGAACTGTAAGTATTTTGCAAAAAGGGCCGGGCGAGGTGGCTCATGCCTGTAATCATAGCACTCTGGGAAGCCGAGGTGGGAGGATCGCTTGAGCTCATAGGTTTGAGACCAGCCCGAGCAAGAGCAAGATCCCGACTCTAAAAAAATAGCCAGGCATTGTGGCTGGTGCCTGTAGTCCCAGGTACTCGGAAGGCTGAGGCAAGAGAATCGCTTGAGCCCAAGAGTTTGAGGTTGCTGACGCCACGTACCGCGGGCAACAAAGTAAGACTTTGTCTCAAAAAAAAAAAAAAAAATTGCAAAGATAGCTCCTATTTGTCAGGTTTCCTTGACAAAGGAAGTGGTTTTCCCCACTGCTAGCGAGGAAGAAACTACATTTGTCGTGTGTACTAGGCAAGGGCACCATTAAGCCTTTACATGGCTGAACAGGACCCGAGACACCTCAGGACCGCCCCCACCCCCTTACTAGCAAGAGAAGACCTCCCGAGTTGGAAAATGACTTGCCTTAACTCCCGTGAGTTAAGGTCAAACCCAGGACCCAAACCGGGTCTCCTCAACGTGTCCTTCCAACTGGCCCATCCCCTGTCGCTGGCTATTAGCCCCTAGCACAGCTCCACTTGAAGGCACTGCCCCAGGAGGAAGGAAGCCCCTCCCCCGCATCACACCCGCTGGGCGGGTCCTCTGTGCCCCACAGTGGATGTGAGTAATGCAGAAGGGCGGGTGTCTCCTGTGCCTCCCTCCCCTTTGCGCCTTCCATCTCTCCCCTAAATGTGACAGCAGGAGGGTTGCTATGGACACTGCAGTAGGCTCACCCTCAGTAATAATCTGAAGATGCCTTCCCTGATGGAGTCCAGTCTCTAATTGCCAGACCTCAGAGGCAGCCAGGATGCCTCACAGGAGGGACCGGGCAGCTGGAGAGCCCAGGAATTAGATGAGCCAGGGAGGAACTAGAATGACAAGATGGAGATCACCCGAAATTAGAAGTAACAAGCTCGGCCTGTGAAGGTAGATTGACAAAACCAATGTTGGTTTAGCCAGAATTAGAAAAGTAATAGTGTCTTAATAGGCTCCACATCAAATTTAACACTAATCACTGCTGCCAGTGTAGCTTGGATGGGAGGCAGTCAGGGGATTGCAGAGGTCTAGACCATGTATGGGAGCAGTGTCTGCAAGGACCACCCTGATGGCCCTTTTGCTTTGATTTAGGAACAACTACAGGTCCTGGAGCTTTCTGAGCTGGACTCCTGGCCACTCTGCTGCCCCATGGACAGAGTTAGCCCAGCTCCCCACTGCCACACATGTCCCCTCACTTGTACCCACCAGAAAATCAGATCATTATTGCCACTGCTAGTGTCCCCATCAGGAAAATAGGGTGTGCTCCTACCCCATTCATCTCCCACCATATGACCAGAGAGCCGTCACTCTAATCCTTCCCCTACCAGGAGACCAGAGCTTTTTCTCCACCACTGGGCTCCCTACCATGTTATCAGGGCACTGTCATCTCTTTTATGTGACATCACAGCAGCCCACCTATACCTCAGGCCAGGTCATCAAGACATGAGGCTCCACATGGATGGACATAGGTCCAGTGCAGAGTATCCCAGTCAAAGATCATACACTGCTGGGCAGCAATCGGCTTTGCCTCCAGAGCTCCACCCCCACCCCGTGGCCACAAGGAGCTATTAAAGATGGGGCACATAGAAATGCTGAACACACATGTGGTGGCCAGCATGGCCTTCTGGGGAGCCTAATGCCTGGTGACTCAAAGTATGGTCATGAGGAGGACAAGGTTAGCTTTGCTCTACCCTGACCACCAGCACAGGAAACCCCCTCCCCACATACATCCACCCTGGAGGAGGCGTGAATGGACCAGGGAGGCCCATCTCCATCCCAAAGTCCTTGAGATAGATGTAGACACAGACACATACATACACACACATGCACACATATGTGTGCATGAGTATATCTGTATGGGTACATATATACAAGGTCTGACAATTAAGTTCACAAACTTGCCACCTTGCACTCATGTTGGCAGCACTGTGCAAACAGCTCAGAAAAGTTTCATGACCTTGGCATATCAGTGCCTCAGTGGTGTGCACGTCGATATGTGGCGGTGTCTTTCTGAGTGACATTATGGTTGTTGTGTGTTTTTGTGTGCCATACAATGACAGCTCTGATGATCATTCTAGAAAAAGAGTTCCAAAATTGCTTTGAAGGGTAGTCTGGGTACTAGAGTTAGTGCATAGCTTCCCAAGGGAAGTACTTCAAAGGTGACCATTGTAATATTCATCAATGACGTATGTAGGACTTTTTCTAAGATGAGTTCGCAGTAGAATCTCTGTAAGTTGACCACCCAAGGGACTGTAACAAACTGGTCAACATATGAAGGTGGTCAACATAAGAAACTAGGTCTACTGTACTGATATGTACATAAGTTATATGATGTCCGGTCTGAAAATCAGGTCAACTTAAGGAGGTTGTCAGTATGGTGAGGTGATCAGCTTTGGAGATTCTCCTGTGTGTGTGTGTGTGTGTGTGTGTGTGTGAAGAGATTGGGAGAAAGATGGAGGGATCAAATGCTTTTCCAGGTCCCCTACTGTCTCTCTCTGCGAGGCAGTTCTTGTCATCCCACTTTACAAAGAGAAATGGAGACCCAGACAGTCCAGGCACTTACCCAGGATTGCATGACTGGGTTTTATGCTCTGAGGCCCAGCATCTCATCCTGGCTCTCTTCCCATCATGTGTTTGAACGTCACACCTCAGAATGGGAATAGATGAAGCTACACGTCTCAGAAAGAATGTGCCAAATATAAGCCATTATTCTAACCAGAGAGTTTTTCCTACAATTTAAGAAACTGTGCCTCCTCTGATTGTTTCTGAAATTGTGTTCCCTGAGCCGATTTTATGACAAATCGCTGCTCTGGCAATCCCTGTGGCCCACAGTGGGAGCTCCAAGGAGGCCTGGTGAGCGCTAATCCTCTTTCTTAGCACAACTTTCTCCTGCAAACCCAGTGATTAAGCCTCCTCGTGGCCCCAGGAACTGGCAAATGTGAGCCCCAGAGGGTAAGAAAGGCCAGTGGCTTCCTCTTTACTTCTTGCCACTTCCCTTAGAGAAACTTCTAAGGGAGTTGGCTGATAGGGGACAGAAGGCTAGAGATGAAAAAAAAGGATGAGGGCCCTCCCTGGCAGCCCCTAACACCTTATGGCAGCCGTTTCCCAGAGCACAAACCATGGGTCTAATCAGTCTGCATCTCCCAGTGAAGACCAAGAAAGTTATTAACTGCCCTTGACCAAGGCAGAAGCATTAGGTTGTCCAGAGGTCTCAGGCCCAGAGATCTCAGCTGATCAAACTCTACTATAGAGAGAAAGAACAAGATAGCAAGAAATCCTGAGACACTTGAACCCCAGATCTGAGACTGTAGGAAACTGATTTGTGTAGCAAGAATTTTCGGTAAAGATAGATTGCCAGAGATCTCAGGTTAGACAAGTTCTAACTGGAAAGATCTGACCCCTCTACCCCCCACTATGAACTATTACAGCAGCTGTGAAATGGCCTGCTGCACAGTGCTGGACACGTAGTGGGTATCCAGGGGGTGCTCGCTTCCCACCCTTCTCGTATGAAGGTGTTTCACTGACTCAAAAGGGGGCCTGGGTCACAACTCCATAAGTTCTAAATCCAATGAGTACAATAAATCTTCATCCCTCTGCATCCGAGATAGGTGTGGCAGAGAGGAGATGTCCCAAAGAAGCATGTGGCATGGGAAGGAGACATGAGCTTAGCTGCTCCCTGGCCAGCCTGGGCGAGGCCCCTGTGAGGAGAGAGCCCAGCACCTCTGGCTCTAACTTTCACAAGGAGCATCCCGGAGCCTTCTTGCCTTTGTCCCCTGAAGAGCCTGGAGAAATGAAGGTCAGATCAGAGCCCACTGAAAGGCCACACTTGGTCCTGTAGCCCGTGGGGTTTTTTGGCTGAGGGACAGTGCTCAGCCTCTCTGCTCTGGTGCCTGGCCCTGGCTATTCTGAGTGGGAACGCAGTTTTGCCATGTGGTCCACCAGAAGAGAAAGAAGGGAAACGTGCATCCATGTGGCATTTTGTCAGCTGCTCCAGAAAAGTGACGATGGGGGAGGCAGTGGAAGTCAGTGACTCAAAGCAGGTTCAGGAATTATCTGCTGTTTTCAATTATCCACATCCCTCATCACCATGGAGAACTGAGAACTGGGTGTGTTTGCCTCCCCCTCAACGCTGTCGCTGGCATTAGAGACATGATTTGTACTCAGAGCGACTGTGGGTAAAGGACTCAGAACGGCCTCTGTGTAAAATTTCCCCAACATAGAAATGTCACTGAATAGCTCTCCACGCCTGGCACCTCGGTCCCTTTAAAAATAGCGGGAAGATAAACATATCTGAGGAGAGAGCTCACAATTACTGAGCATCTGTGTGGTGCTCGGTACTCATTGTGAGCCAAGGAAACTTCAACTTGGGGAGGTTAAGGGACTTGCCTGTGACTTGTCACAGTGTGAGACAACAAAGCTGGTGCTTCAGCATGGGCCACCTGGCCCCAAGGCTCAGCCCCACCCCACCCTTTCAGTGAGCTCAAACCTCCCTGTACAACATGGGGCTCACCTGGGACCTCCCATCTGTCCTTGCATCTGTTAAGATATTTTCAGTTGCCACCAAAGAAAGCTCAACTCAGGAGAGTTTAAAAACAGACATTTATTATCCCACATACTGAGAACTCAAAAGGTAGAACAGCTCCAGGGGTCATCGAACCTTGCTTCTGTCTGACTTTCTGTTCAACCATCCTCTGAGTGTTGATCACAGGTGGCACAGCATGTTTGGGCATTCCATCATCACCCTTCAAAGTCCAGAGACTACAAAGGGAAACTTTCCTGTGTGGGTCTCTTTTCAACAATGAGAAAATTGTCCCAGAAGCCCCTACACTTTCCTTCACATCTCCCTGGTCAGTACATGGGTTACACACTCAGCCCTATACCAGTCACTGGGAACAGAGCAGGTATTACCATGAGGTCCAGACTGGGGCCTGACTTACTCTGAAGCACATTCTGAGGGGTATGGACATGGTAGGGGCTCAAAGAAGAAGGGAGGTGGGGAGTATTGGCTCCTGGACAGGCAAGAGGTCTGAATGCCCCTCATTATAAGGGTCCTTGTCCCTACGGCAGCCCCAGTGTGAAGTCTGAGGACATAGGCCAGACCAGTGTCCTTGCAGCTCAGGTAAAAATGGGGTGAGGCACCAGCTTACACCAAAATGGCACCCACTGGCCTCATTATGAACTTATCTAGAGGACACACATGACCAACTTCATAAGAGACATTGGGGAGGAAATCTTATTAAAGATTTGTCCTGTCACATACCAGGAAAGCAAAGCCTTTCATGAAACTTAACAGTCAGTGCAGGCGATGGGAACAACTACCTAGTGCCAAGGTCTTTCATTTCCTGGAGGAAACCTGATGATTATCTGTCTGGAAATGTTTCAGCTCAGTAGGGATATATGAGCACCCGAACGAAAGAGCTTTTATATTTTCACACTATAAATCCAGCCCCTTTAAAGAGACCCTTGTCAAGGGAGGCTGATCCAATTTGAGAGTCCAACTAACTCAGCCCTCTCCAAGCACCCTCAAAGGCAAGTTGGGGCTCCCTCAAATAGAGGAGGCCAAGGGATGACCCCAAGGTCAGCAAGAGATATGGGAAAGAGATACAGAGACACTCCAAGAGACCAGAATGAAAAAGAAAAACAGTAGAGACTGGGAGAGACAGACAGATATGCACTAAAGAAGGAAGGAGAGTGGGAATGAGGAGAAAGGGTGGGAGGAGGAAAAACAGTAGAACTGGACAGACAAGCAATGCCCAACAATCACTTCTCAAGATTTCTTATTAGCACAAGTATTTAGCAGGTGGGCTCTCCAGCCCCAGGTTCCCTTCTGGAAGCCATCCTTGCTGCATTACCTGTTAATCCCAGGGGTCACACACACTCTTCTAGCCCAGCAGGATCCCAATGTTTCCAAGTCCCGGACCTGGCAGCACTGATGTGTCTAGAGGGTCACTATCAAAAAACACCTTGAACACCCACAATGCTCAGTCAAACATGAGGTGAGAAAACAGCCAGGACTCAAAGGAGTTATTCTAACTTTATGAGTTCAGACCTTTGAACCTGACTCCTTACTCTGATTTCCTGGCTGCAATGAGGACAACAGTCTCTAAACACTTTTTCCATCTTCCCTCAGAGCACATGTAGGCATCTCCAAAAATAATTCCCAAAGTAGCATAGGCTCTGTTTCCCTTTATTTGCTGCCTAGAGAGCTCTTATTCATCCCTCAAGGCCTTGCCCAAATGATCAGGAGTCCTTCTCTGACTCTCACAACCCCAAACAGGGAGAGCTGCAGAATGGAATCCCAAGCTCCAGGGAACTGTCTAGGGAATGCTATGTGTTACTGGCAGGGAAGTATCCTGAGTCTCTGGACTACAAGTACTGTCCCACAGCCAAGCTATGCCCCAGCTGCACAGTGACTGTCCAACAATGGTGACAAGACACCATGCATAGTGTTCCCTAGCTCCAGTGTCCCCTTCTCTCTCACCCATACCCATGTGCCTCCCTCTGCTCTCACCTCTGCAGCCTACTTGGGCAGGTGACCCACCAAGTTAGAAGCACTCTCACAGGTACTTTGCCCTTGTCGTCTGAGGAGCAGCACTGCACACTGGCTGCTCAACCAAAAAGCAGGTCAGCAAGCCCAGGAGTGTGTTTCCAATCATCCACCTGCAAACTGGTCTCATGCTGTGCCCAGCCAGAGACCTAGAGATGAATGACACACATGTCCATCCTTAGGGAGTCACCCCTATGTCCCAAATAGATTGGACTTGTTCAGGGTCCCCCACCTCAGACAGAGCCCTGCCATTATCCCAGAGGATGGGGACCATCCTTGGCTCCTGCCTCCCCTCACGTTCTGGACCCAGACTCATAAACAGCTCTCAGCATCACCCTCCTTCTCTCTCCACCTCTCTAGCCCAAATTCCTACCCGAACACCTGCTCACTGGCCCCACTCCCATCCCTTCAGCCCTCAATTCCGTCCTCTATGGCAACAGAGAAGTATTTTAAAATACAAATCTGATCATATTGCTTCTTTGCCTATAACCCCATAATGGCTTCCCAAAACTCTCAGGATAAAACCCAAAGTCTTTTGTGTGGCTTCCCGCCCCCTGTGCCACCTGTCCTGACTCCCCACCAGCTTCTGCTGCTAGCCACACTGCTCCACTAGTTCCTCAGAGAGTCACGCCCCTCCACTCAGAGCCCTCCCTGTGACAGTCCTCTACCTAAAATGCCACCAACACTCTCCCCCCATCTTCTTTACCTGGCTGCCAACTCCTCCTCATCCCTGGAGGCCATCATAAGCATCTCTTCCTCAGTAGAGATGTCCCTGATTCCTCAGCCAGGGCAGGAACCTCATCATTTATTCCATTAATATCTTGGGCTTATTGTTTCCTGGCACTGTCTTTGTTATAATCAAATCGTGTGTGTTTAGCCACCAACATCTGGTGTTGTAAGCTGTGACAATCAAATTGCTGGAGTGGAGGCAACAGGGTCCTCCCTGGGAAGCAGGTGAGGCAGCAAAGACCGAGCTGAGCCCTGGAAGACAAGGACTCATGAGCCAACCATGGAGAGAAGTAGGGAAATACATACTTAACAAAGAGAAAAAATCTTTGGGGAAATTGGAAACAATCTCATGTCGTTTGAGTTCCTGCATGTGAGAGTATAAGAAATACAGCTGAAGAACCAAAGAGAAGCCAGACTAGAAGGGTCTTACAACCAAGAAAAGCCATTTGATAAGGGAATCAGGGCATAGAAGGATTTTAACAGCAGAGTGACCTTCTCATCAAGTACACTTGGCTACAGCACAGAGAACGGACAGCACAGGATGGAGACAAGGAGGCCAGTCTGGATGACACAATAATCCAGAGAGGTGATCAGGTCTCAAACTAGGCAGAGAAGAGAAAGGAAGGAAAGAGGCACATCAGGGAGGCCTTTGAAGAGGGGAGTGACAGAGCCGGTGGACAACATGGGCGTGGGGTCAAGGAAGATAAAGGGTGAGTCCCAAACTCCTGTCTTGGCCAACTCGACAGAGGTACATTCCCTAAGGTAAAGAAGGCAGGAGGAAGACAATGTTAGGGCGAGATGATGGCACAGCACTTACTGGACATGCTGGGATTTAGGTGGCAGTGGGACAACCAGGTGCATGTGTCCAACAGTCCTAAGCCCCAGGAGAGAGGCTGACATGGGTTCAGTTCAGCTGAGAAAACATTTATCCAGCAATTGGTGTTCAAAAAAAGTCAGTGGCACAAAGGCCCCAGAGACAGAGATGGACACACAGGGTGCTGTGGGGACCCAGAACTTGGATCACCTGCAACCTAAAGCTTCTGGAGAAAGCAATGTCTCATCTGAGTGTTGAAGGATAATGGCCTGCCAAGTAGGGGAAACACAGAATATGTGGAGTCCATGAAGCATGAAAATACAAGGTGGGAATAGTGGGAGAAAAGACTGGATAAAGGCCAGGCAGATAAAGGCCCAGTTGCCATGCCAGGAACTTGGAATTTAATCAGAAGTTATTGTGTAACCATTTCAGGGCTTAAAGCATCGACATGGTCAGGTATCTGACCATATTGGGATAAAAAGTCAGACAAAGGGAAACAGTCACACTTACCTGCCCAGCAGCCACTGTCCCCTGCCTTTCTTGAAATAGAACCCAAGATTTATTTAGGCTCTTCATCCCCCATGTGGCCATGTGTTTCAGAGGAGATGGGCTACAACTCCCAGGGTCTGGTTCACACATGTTTAAGGCTACCATGGAGGTCCTTTTCCCCTTAACAGTGACTAGCTTAGGCACAGGCAAGCAATAGCCAATGAAATAAGAAGAAAAGTCTCTAAGAGGCTTCTGAGAAAGTTATCCTTGATTCTAGACATTGTTGAATCTGTATGGCTATGTGAGCCCGTAGCAACTATGTCTACACCATGAGAAGAGTTGCTTGAAGAGAGTTCAATGAGCATGGCAGGACAGAAAGATGAAAGGAAGCCAGGTGCTTAATGACATCACCAAGCTATGAGTCAACCAACTCTGGGACTAGCCTCCTTCCAGTCTTCTCCTTATGCAACCTCTCTAATGTACAACCCCTCATGTTGAAGCCAACTTGGGTTAGGCTTCTATTACTTGTAGCCAAAATCACCATCATCAACACAGAGGGCAAGAATGGAGCTATGATATTGGTCAAGAGAGTCAAAGAGAGACAGAGGCCACACAAGTGCTTCTTGTTGAAGCCACACATATGTATGAGATGTCCTTGGATGAAGGTATGTGAGTGGACTGGGTATGTGGAGAGGGAAGGACAAAATTCTGCAAGACACAACCATTAGAGAGAAGGTCACTAAGAAGAGACCCACTTAAGAGCCCTAGAAGGAATGGCTGAAAATAAGGAAGGTCACGAAGATAGCACATCAAGGCAGAGAGGGAAAGGAGTGACAAACATCCTTGACAGCAGAGAGGCCACAGGAGATGAATTCTGTAAAATACATCAAGGCAGAGGTGGAAAGGAGTGACACAGCATCCTGGACAGCAGAGAGGCCAGGGGAGATGAGGACTGTAAAATGCCCCTAGCCACAAGGAGCTCACAGATGACATTAGTCAGAGCTGACTCAGTGGAGATGGTGGTAAGGAGGATGACAGGAACTTGACTGCAGCAGGACAGGGACAAATGGAAGTTAAGAAGGTAGAGCTGGCTCAGCACCCTTAGCACAGTGGTTATGGTGCCAGCCACAGACACCAAGGCTGGCGGGTTCGAACCCAGCCCAAGCCAGCTGAACTGCAATAACAACTATAACAAAAAATGGCCATGCATTGTGGTGGGTGCCTGTGGTCCCAGCTACTTGGGAGGCTGGGCAAGAAAATCACTTAAGCCCAGGAGTTTAAGGTTGCTGTGATCTGTGACGCCACAGCACTCTACCAAGGGTGACATAGTGAGACTCTGTCCAAAAAAAAATGAAGAAAGTAGAGCTAATAGTGCATTCACAACTCTTCTTAGAAGCTGGTCCCTAAAGAGGAGAGACTTACACATGAAGAAGTTAGAGTAAAATGCAAAGACAATGGGTTGTCTGTTGCAAATTACCCCAACACTTAGTAGTTTAAATAACAAGTATTTATTATCTCAAAGCCTTTCTGGGTCAGGAATTACGGTGCAGCATAGCTGGGTGGCTATGACTCATAGTCTTCCATGAGGTTGCAGTCAAAGTGTCAGCTGAGATCATTGTTTATGTCTTTTTTCTCGGTGTGCTTCCTATGGGTATTTTATTTTTATTTTATTTATTTGTTTGTTTGTTTACTTGCAGCTTTTGTCTGGGGCTGGGTTTGAACCCGCCACCTCCAGCATGTGGGGCTGGCGCCCTACTCCTTGAGCCACAGGTGTCAACCCTGTGGGTATTTCTATTTACATGGTCTTCTACAATGTCTAATCTGCTATTAAAACCATCAGTAGGCCAGGCATGGTGGCTCACACCTGTATTCCTAGTACTTTGGGAGTCCAAGATGGGAGGATCTCTTCAGGCCAGGGATTTGAGGGTGCAGTGAGCTGTAATGATGCCACTATACTCTATCCTAAGCAACAGAGTAAGATGTTGTCAAAGAAGAAGAAAAAGAAGAAGGAAGAGGAGGAGGAGGAAAAAAGAGAAGAAAGGAAAGAAAAATCATTCAATGTATTTTTCTCAAAGCATCAATGAGCTTCAAGTGACCTAATACATGCAGAATTGGAGGCTCAGGGGGAAAGAAGGTTGGGGTAGGAGAGAAGAACAGAAAAACACTTGAAGAAACAAAGGCCGAAATTATTCAAAATTTTATAAAACTATAAGCTAATGGAACTGAGAATCTCAATAACCCCCTCCAGCACAAGGAATCTGAAAAGAACTACACTAAGGTACATAATAATCAAATGGCTCAAAACCAGTGATAAAGAGAAAATCTTAAAAGCAACTGGAGAGATCACGTATGGAGGAACAAGATAAGCACAGCAGCAGACTTTCTGTCATGAGTAATGCAGACCACAGAACAATATCTTTAAAATGAAAGTGAAAGTAAAAAAACCTGTCAACTTTGAGTTCTATACCCAGCAAAACAATTTTCAAAACTGAAAGTAAAGTAGTGACTTTTTCAGACATACAAAAGCTAAAGTAATTCATTACCAGGAGACCTGAACTACAATAAATTTTAAATGAAATCCCTCAAGCAAAAAGAAAATGATAACAAGTAGATAAATGAACCTACACAAAGGAATGAAATCAACAAAATTATTAACTATGTAGATAAGCAAAAAAGGGATATAAAATGGAATTATTAAAAATATGTAATTAATTTAAAGTATGCAGAAAAAAGAGAAAAAGAAACAAAGAGTAAATGGTAGTTTGTGGACCAAAAAAATAGAGGAGACCAACAAAAAAATCACCAAGAACAAAAAAGCTCTAAACAACACAATCAACCAAGTTGAACCAGTTGACACTTAATTTTTTTTTTTTTTTTTTGAGACAGAGTGTCATTATGTTGCTGACATAGTGGAGTGCTGTGGCGTCACAGCTCACAGCAACCTGAAACATTTTCAGAACATTTTCTTCTCTGATTTCCTGGAAAAGTTAGTATAGAACTGCTTTATTTCTTCCTTTAATCCTTGGTAAAATTGACCAGGGAAGCCATCTGGGGCCGGGGGGTTGTGAAAAGATTTTCGGGGTGAGATGGATAGCAAGGTGGGCCCTGCCTTAGCATAACTTCACAAATGGACTGATTCAGGACAAGGAAATAATGCTGGCCTAAGTCAATCAGTATGTGGGTTCTCTTGGCCAGTTCAGGCCAGTCTAACCACACTAAGTCTTTGTGTTTTTGTTCTATAGCTGAGGAAGACATTCTCCTTTTTTGCCTATAAATAATGTAGTCTCCATGGATAAATGTAGTCTCCATGGCTAGTAGAAGCCAGCAGAGGACAAAGCCAACACATAAGAGGAAGGAGGAATCTAAAGAACTAACAAGAAGCAGAGCCAGAGTCCTGATCAAACCATGCCTGAAGCTAACTTTACTTCTGAAATTTTCAGGTATCTAAGATAATCCTCTTTATTGTTTAAGCACATTTGAATCAACCTTTCTCTATTCCTTACAATCAAAAGCGTTGTTACTGATATCGGAGCACAAAAGAGGATTGTTAATCTTATCTACTGACATTGGGAAAGTCTTCCCAGAGGGAAAAATTGTTCTAACTTTGATATATAGGATGAGTAGGAGCTTGCCAGAAAATACAAGAGGAAAGGGCTAAATAGGCCAGGCTGTTGGGTAGGCCCTCCATGACACGCAGATGGCCTGAGGGAGCCCAACTTCCTCAGCAGGGCTACTGCTGAGATGCTCATCTCCGTTAACCCGGCAGCAGCGGCTTATTGCCAGTGAGAAGAGAGATGTTAGAGTTGACTCCCGCCAGGGGCAATGGGGAAAACCCCAGAGAATCAGCTGGAGAGAAAACCCATTAAGTAATAAAGAACATACTCCCCCTCCCGTCATCGTTGGAATTTTAAGTCATCCAAGTTGCCTTCTGAGTGGCTCTTCCAGCCCGCAAGGGCTCCCCACTTTAGGAGGGCCTCGGAGAACCAGGGCTGGACTTGTGCCACCTAAGTGGCACCTCAGCCCTCTCTCTCTCTGTGCCTTTTTCTGACTGGTCACAAGACTTTTTTTTTTTTTTTGAGACAGAGTCTCAAGCTGTTGCCCTGGGTAGAGTGCAGTAGCATCCCAGCTCACAGCAACCTCAAACTCTTGGACTTAAACGATTCTTTTGCCTCAGCTTCCCAAGTAGCTGGGACTACAGGCGCCTGCCACAACACCCAGCCATTTTTTGGTTGTAGTTGTCATTGTTGTGTGGCAGTCCGGGCTAGATTCAAACCCGCCAGCTCCCGTGTATGTGCCTGGCACCCTAGCTGCTTGAGCTACAGGTGCCAAGCCTGGTCACAAGACTTTTACAACAAAATCCACACAGCCTTGAAATTCCCAAGTAAGCACCGTAAATCCTCTTCCCTCTTGAAAAGCAATTGTTTCCCTCCTTGGCTGGGATAAAATCTGGCCTTTTTGTGGCCCATCAGCTCCCAACACATGAGAAGCCTCTTCCGGGGCCTGTCCTGCCAGGTTCTCTCACAAGACTTAGGGAGCACTGAGAACCAGCAGGGTGACAGGAACCAGCAGGGTGACAGGCCCCAGCAGCAGATGAGAGCCCAGAGTCACCAGGAGATAAATGGCTTGCTCAAGGTCACCAGGCTAACACCTCGAGGGGTCAAGATTTGAACAAATACTTTTTGGGCCCATTTCTGGAACCCTGTACAACCTCTGTTCATATACAGAACTCTGAGAAAACTGTCTTCACTGTGCCTAGCCGGCTCGCATGTGAGCAGCAACCTGGCCAGGACGACAAGGTACTCTGCCCTTCTGGGGCCTGAGGTCCCTCCAGTGGACCACAATAGCCCAGGTACCAAGGGGAGGCTGTAGGCAAGTCATTGGATGTGTGAGCCTCAAATCCCGCATGTGAGGCTCAAATCTCGCGTGTGAGCCTCAAATCCCACGTGTGAGCCTCAAATCCCGCGTGTGAGCCTCAAATCCCACGTGTGAGCCTCAAATCCTGCGTGTGAGCCTCAAATCCTATGTGTGAGCCTCAAATCCCATGTGTGAGCCAGTGGCCAACTGCTGTATCAGAAATGGGAGTCAGTCAGTCTCTCTGCTCAATCCCCACGACCAGCCCTCACCCTGTCCACCTGCCACCCCTTACTGGGGACAAGGGAAGGGCAGCTTCCTACCTGTTTGGTGGGAACCAGAGCAGAAATTTGGGGGCTGAAACTTATACCCAAGGTCACAGTTTCCATCCTTCTCACACAGTGACAGCAGCTGCCACCTTCCTCACACAGGCATCCCCACCTGGAACCACCTCCCTGGGCCTAGCCTCACCCAAACAACAGAACCAAGAGGCTCCCAAAATCTGTCATCTCAGCACACCTGGGTTGTGGGGACTTCCTGAGCTGCTCAGTTTTGTCCCACTCTGCATGCAACCTCTGGTTCTTGTCCACTTAGGGCAGCCCAGAGAAGAACAAGAGCAAAGGTCAGGGAGAGGGAAGTTGAGCCTGGGGGAAATGAGAGGCTCCCTCTGAGCCCAAGTCTGCCTAACAGGAGTACCCGGTAAGCCCTGCTCCCCAAGAAGGGACAATCTGCCAACTCAGGCCTCCCACCCACACCTCGGACCTCCTACATTCTCCACCCCTGCCAACACCCCCCACCAATGACCTTACTCATAATATCTGTGGAAAAGCTCGATGCGATCTGGCAAGCAGCCCCTCTGCCACCAGACCTACAGCCCACTCATATCAGCCCACTCTTTCCATCCCCTGCTGGGTGAAGGGTAGTCTCTGAGCCATCTGTGTGCCTGGGCCCCCAACTGGCCCCCGGTGAGGCTGCTCCATCATGGACACTGCTGACCATGTGGCCAAGTCCATCACCCACCTCTCATTGGTATCCCACAGCTGATGAGCTCCCTCCTGGAACAGCACTGTTCTCTACTTTCTCTGATTCCACATCCTCCTGTCCAGTTTCCTCCAGCCCCCAAGACTGTGCCTTCTCACGTTCCTCCTTCATTAGTTCTTCTCCTTTGGTTTTCAGATGTTGGAGGCCTTGGCATGGTCCCAGGACCCTTTCCCATCTCCTTTACTACACTCTCCTCAGGTGATCACCTCCTGTCCCAAGGTCTTAAATACCGTCTATGTCCTGATGGCTCCCAAATTCACATTTACAGCACTGAATTCCAGATTTCCCTGGAGCTCTAGACTTAAATATCCAACTGCCTACATGACTTCTCCATGTGAATGTATAGTAAGCATCTCAAATTTCACTTTGGGCAGAAAAATACTCTGGATTTTCTGCCCCTCAATACACCCCTCTCTCAGTCTTCCCCCACTTCAATAATTGGTTCCTCCTTCTAAATTCAGCCTTGCCAACCCCAGGGTCCATCCTGCTCCCTCCTCTGCACCTCTGGCTTCCTCTCTTGCCTGCCTGTTATTCACAATCCATGTTCCATGCCTGTGAGAGTGATCTTCCAATTCATGATTCAAATTCTCCAGTAGCTTCTACTCACACTTAAAAATTCAAACTCCTTGCCCTGCTCCAGAGAACTGTGCCCATCGAGCCCCGGCCCAGCCTCTGCTCTCATCACATCATCTTGCCCAACATCTTCTCCACTCTAGCCAAGCCGGCCTCTTCCAACTCCTTCCCTGAAAGCTTCTTCCTACTTTCTGGCATTTGCTCAGGATGCTCCCATTGCCTGGCATGCTATTCCCTGGATCTTTGCTCTTATCATTCAAAGCTACATTTAAGTGTTTTCTCCTTGGGTTGACGACCCAACCTCCCAGTAGCCATCACATCTCCCTGGGTGAAAGCTCAGGGTAGCACCCTCAACAATCAGATAAGACTTTACTTCTCCATTTGTTCATAGTCTCCCACCATGAGAATTAAACTCCATGACAGAAGAGACCTTATCACCTTTATGTGATGCTGTGTCCCCAGTGCCTGGGACATGCCTACAACATCAGTCATCAATAGCTATTTGTTGGTGGAACAAATAAGTGTCCTACACAGGCCTATTTCCCTTTTTCAGAAGAGTTTTTTGAGTTGGCAAAGTCATAATTAGAACTAAATATTAGACAGATTAACATGTAAACAAGAGAAAACTGGGCACAGAGGGATGTTTTAGGAGCCAGAGACAATGGTTCAAAGGAGGCAAGAGGCAGATGTGACAAAAGTCAACAGCAGCCTGCATTGAAAAGGCCTGGGGAACCAGCAGGCTCATGAACTGCTGATGATAAAACAAACTGTGTAATGCTTTCGGAGGAAAATTCTGTAGTATCTATTTAAAATATTCAATGTTTACATTCTCTGACCAAACATTTCCGCTTCTGGAAGTTTATCCTCCACAAAAACTCCCACAAGTGCATGAGGAGATATGTACACAAAAACACTCACTGCATCATTGTCTATGATGGCAGAAACTTGGAAACAACCCAAATGTTCATATACAGGGGACTGGTTACATAAACCATTGTATAGCCACACAATAGACCACATTCATGTGTTGCTATTTAAAGAATGATGCAGATCTGCCAGGCACTCTGGGAGGCCGAGTCAGGTGGATCTCTTGAGCTCTGAAGTTGGAGACCAGTGTGAGCAAGAATGAGGCCCCAGCTCTACTAAAAATAGAAAAATTAGCCAGGCATTGTGGCAGACACCTTTGGTTCCAGCTACTCAGGAGGCTGAGGCAGGAGAATCACTTGAGTCCTGGAGTCTAAGGTTGCTGTAACTGTGATGCCAGGACTTTCTACCCAGGGCACCGTGTAAGCCTGACACCCCCTTTCATAACTGACACCTGTCCATGCCGCTTGCCTTACGTCTTCCACAGGCAATGAAGTCCGAATGCCATACAGGTGTGAGGGTTGTGGCACAGCCAACATTGGATGCAAATCTTGCTTTGGAGTGGAGTAAAGGAAGATTTCAGTAGAGAAGTGGTAAAAGAGGGTGGTGCCCGTGGCTCAGTGGGTAGGGCGGCAGCCACATATCCCCAATCTGGCAGGTTTGAACCTGGCGTGAGCCAGGTGAGCAACAATGACAACTGCAACAAAAAAAAGCCCGTTGCTGTGGCAGGCGTCTATAGTCCCAGTTACTTGGGAGGCTGAGGCAAGAGAATCGCTTAGGCCCAAGAATTTGAGGTTGCTGTGAGCTATGATGCCATAGCACTCTACTGGGGGCAAGAAAGTGAGACTCTGTCACAAAAAAAAAAAAAAAAGAGAGAGAAAAGTGGTAAAAGACAAGGCAGATTAATTGTTCTAAATCCCTTCAGATGGCACAACAACACACACTTTACCCATAGAGCTGTTCCTTTTCTTATTTCTCTACTGGTTTCAGTCATGACTTTTGTAGAAGTGTTCATGAGCACTCCCAGCTATCACACACGGTAGTCGAGGAATGTTTTCAATATTAAATAATTCATATTCTCTTAAATTTGTATATCTGTAGGTGTAGACGTGAACAGAAAGCTTTTAATATGGAGTCTTTACATTGGCTGCTGTGTGGGTACTAAATATGGAATACTAGAATTTGAAATAGTTTTATTTTTATGAAAACATGTATTAATTACCTATTTTTCTTATGAATTAAAAAAATCATGTAACAAGACTTAATTAAATTTTCATGAAATAAAATTTAAAATAATCGGCTTTATTCAAAATTTTTGCTTTAAAGTCTGGGTTGGGTGGCTCATGCCTGTAATCCCAGCACTTTGGGAGACCCAAGCAGGAGGATCATTTGAGGCCAGAAGTTTAAAACTAGCCTGGACAACATAGTGAGACCCTGTCTCTGCAAAAAACAGAAAACTTAGCCAGACATAGTGGCAGGGTAGTCCCAGCTACTTGGGAGGCTGAGGTGAGAGGATGGCTTGAACCCAAGTGTTCAAGGCTGCAATGAGTTATGATTAGGCCACTGTATTTCAGCCTAGGAAACAGAGAGAGACGTTGTCTCTAAAAATACAAACAAAAAAAAGCTTTTAAAACCTTAAAAATTTTTTTATATTAATTCATTTTAACTAGTAATTTGGTAATTTGCCTTTTATTTTAATAGATAAGTTGATATCTTTTGATATCTTAGGCCATTCAGGCTTTCTAACAAAATACAGGCAATCCCAGAGTTACAAACATCCGACTGATCTACAACTTGCACTTATGAACAGATGCCATTACAGGTAATAGGTAAATGTACCTATTCCAACTTACATACAAATTCAACTTCAGAACAAACCTACACAACATATCTCATTTGTAACCCATAGAATTCCTTTCACTTAAATTGGGTAATTTATAAACAACAGAAATTGCTACAGTTCTGGATGCTGGGAAGTTCAAGATCAAGGCACCAGAGGCTTCAGTGTCTGATGAGGGCCTGTCCCTCATAGATGGTGCCTTCTATGTGTCCTCACAGGGCAAAGGGCCGAGCAAGCTCCTGAGGGCTCTGAGAGGGCAGTAAAGTCTACTCAAAGGGCAGAACCCCCAAGCCTCGTCACCTTCCAAAACCCTGACTGTCAGTATGATCACCTTGGGGATTAGGTTTCAACATAGTAATTTTGGGGAGACACAAACATTTAAACTATAGCAATTGACTACATTAGAATTAAAGGAAACTTTTTTTAAAAATACAGAAATTAATTTTAATTTCTTAGTGTTTTACATTTATTTCTATTTATATTTTAATTTAAAAATTCATACTTTCTTCTATACCTTTTATAAAGTGACTTTGGGGGCTAGGCAAAGTGGTTCACACCTGTAATCCTAGGATTCTGAGAAGCTGAGGCAGGCAGATTGCTTGAGCTCGAGATCAGCCTGAACAAGAGCAAGACTTCATCTCTGAAAATAGCTGGGCGTTGTAGCAGGCGCCTGTAGTCCCAGCTACTTGGGAGGCTGAAGCAAGAGGATAGCTTAAGCCCAGGAGTTTGAGGTTGCTGTGAGCTATGACACCATGGCACTCCCTGTTACCCAGGGTAACAAAGTGAAACTCTGTCTCAAAAAAAATAAAAGAACTATTTTCCTCCCACCACATCCCCAAAGTGAGAAAATCATCAAGGCAGAGAGCACTAAGGCTCCCAGAAAGGCAGGATAAACCTGCACACTCAGGACCCCTGCAGCTGCCTTTGTCTCAGGGATAAGGGGCACGTGTTCACTCCACTTGGGTGTAAGAAGAGGCCTCTTTAGGCAATTTTTCTGAAACACAGGGGTGACCTGATCCAAAAGGGAACTGATGACACCACCTCTAAACACACAAGTTCTGTGATCCTTGGTCACAATTGCTCCCTTTTAGTTCACCAAAGTTTCAAAGGCCTGAGAGTTGGTTTGCTGTCAGGGCACCCTGTCACAGTTTGAGAGAGGGGACAGAGCCCCCTAGGGAAGCAGCAAGCTTTGAAGAGGCAATAAGCAAGTGTGTTCAAATATAGCTGGTGGGCCATCTGCATGAAGACATAGGAAAACCTAAGTTACCTCCACCAAGGTGAGCACGCAGCAGGAGGAGGGACCAGTGAGAACAGCAGGCATGGGCCTGGGGATACCTGTATTTCCAGGACAGGAAGAGAGGAGAAGTGAGAAATAGGAAAGGCAGGAGAACCAAAAGAGTAAATTCAAGAGAGAGACAGAGTGGGTGATCAGATGGAACAGGAACTGAGAAAAGCTGTGTCTGTGGAAGGTGACCTTCAGGAGACAGTTTCAGTAGCAGCAGGAGCAGAGGTCACATCAGAAAAGCCCAGCACATTCCCGGAACTGGGGTCAAAATTTCAGAGTGACTGGAGAACCAAGGGCTGAAGTGCATCAAAGGGGTTAAGTGCATCTATGTTGAAGCGTAGATACAGAGTTTGCCTGAGTGCTTTGCAAAAAAAATACCAAACAAAATAAAATAAAAATTCGATTATGAGTGCAGGACTCCATAGGTCACTATATCCTAGGACCAAAACAACTGTGTGTGTTACAAACCACATAAAATCCATAACCCTAGCAGAGGTGGGAGGACAACTGCAGGGGCAAAATCTGGGACCAACAGAAACAAGGACTCCTGAGAGCAAAGGGGGGGGGGGGTCCTAGAAGTCACAGTATCAAGATATGGAGATGACCATCTGTCCGGGCAGCACCAAGAGAGGTCAGGCCCCCCACTAACATATAAGCAGAGAATGAAACCCAGGCTTTGGTGGGTCAAACTACCCTGAAGGAAAAGGTAGGAGAATTGGCGCATGTGGGAGGTGATGTTGCTGGGCACCTGAGCTCCCTTCTGCTTCCCTGGTGGCACCAGCTGCAGCAGGGTGTCACCAGGCCCTGCTTGGCTTGGGAGAGTCAGCACATCTGGTTTATAGACTCTGCAAGTTACTGTCACATGGCCTCACCCTCCCTCCTCCTGAAGACGTTACCACTTGTTTAAGTTAGTGGCATCTCAAATCACAGCTTCATAAGAAAAAAGAAAAAAAAATGTTTTTTTCAAACACACACACACATTTAGTAGCAACACAAGAGTGGTGTTATTTTCTTGTCTGTCTCCCCAGCTGGCCTGTGAGTTCCCCAAAAGCAAGACTGAGGTTTGCCCAACCTCATGCATCCTGATAGTGTGTGGAGAGAAGCACATACCTGTTGGTCAAAGGAAAGAATGGTTCATACTCAGATAGATGTGATGGACCTGAACATAACTATATTATTTTTGATCTGGTCAAGTTCAATCCCAACAGATGACACAAAGGGGGGCCCTGTGATGAATGGTTTGACAGGCCAGGTGCCCTGACGCATGCCTATAATCCTAGCCCTTAGGGAGCCAGAGGCCAGGAGTTCAAGACCAGCCTAAGAAAGGGCAACTGCATCTCCACAATAAATAGAAAAACTAGCTGGGCATCATGGGGGTGCCTGTAGTCCCAGCTCTTCAGGAGGCCAAGGCAGGAGGATTGTCTGAACCCAGGAGTTTGAGGTTGCTGTGAACTATGATAATGCCACAGCACTCTGTGACAGAGTGACAGAGTAGGCCTATGTCCTACAAAATGAGACTTTGTCTTTAAAAAAAAAAAAAAAAAAGAGGGAGAGAGAGAGAGAAAATAATTGACAGAAAGAACCCAAGTACGAAGAAGGCTTAAACTACACCTGGCTCGCACCTGCATGGCCTCCACATCTCAAGTGTAAACTTCCCAGATTCACCACTGTTACCAAGCAAAAAACCACCACAGTGGGATGGGGTTTGAGTCCTGAGTGAACTGAGAGGCCACCAAAGGGCACAGTTAAGCCTGCTTCAGGGTTGGTTCTGGTTGCACACCCCTCCCAGTTTAAGATTTATCCACAATAATCCCATTTTTAGGGCCCACTCCCCTGTGTGAGAAGCTTCTGGGAGGACCCCAGGCCCTAGAGGGCCTGTGAGGCAGCCAGAGACATGAGAGGGACAAAGGAACAGGAGCAGAGGCAGAGGAGCCCCAGCAAGCCAACCTGGGCTCACACTACACAGATGGTGTCAGCATTTTGCCTCTTATTCACACATTTGTATCTATTTCTATGTCTCCCCTTTACTCCTTAATAAGAATTCCTTTTCCAAAACTGCCAGCTTTATCTCACACATACCAAAGAACAAATGGAACTGAAGTTCACTCCCAGGCCCAACTCCACTGATACTGGTGGTGCAGTTTTAGGCGAGACGGGCACTGTGCTCCTACCTTCCCAGTGGGCATGTTTTATAGGAAGGAGGGGAGGCTCAGAGAGCTGGTCTAACCTGCTCGGGATCCCACAGGCACCTGGTGATAGGTGGGATTCAAATCCCCCTTCAAAATGCACTGAGCAAAGCCACTTCACCTCTCTGTGTCTCCGTTCACTCACCTTCAAAAAGGGAACCACAGCAGGACTAGTGCAGGAATCAAGTGAAATGATTGGCTACATGGTGACATCTCCCTTGCCCCAGGGCTTCCCACTGACCCTCCTCAGGCAGGTCCTGGCTCCTTCCTCTCTAGTACTCTCTTTGAGGGGCAAGTACTGAGAATGACTTTGCCATATGGACCCAAGGCCTTGGCCCTTGCCTGTCCTGGCTTCCTTGGCGGATGCCCAACAGTATTTACAGCAGGGTTCCTGGAACACTGGGGGTGCTAGGACAATGCCTGATCCAAGCCAGCATCCTGAGGACAGCCAGCCCCTGCAGCAGGAGAGCCGGGTGCCAAGCTGCCATTAGGCCAGGTCTGATGTGCCCAAAATTCACCAGAGGCATCATGACAGAGGGACATTGCTGGGAACATCCCCACTTACCAAACACTGTCAATGGCCAAATGGAAAGCAGCCACCACAGTGAGCACAGTGAGGCAGGGCCTCCACCTTGGGGACCTCAGCCTCAGGAACAGCAGGCCCAGGTCTGCAGCCCCCCCCTCCAGCCCACACCCCCAGCACACAGGGTAATTCTCTTCTGGGAAGTGACTCTGTGGCTTCCTCATCCTCATACAGATTGATTCACCTAAACAGGACATGCAGGTGGCATCAGCAGGTGGCCTGCCCGCCTCAGGGAAGGCTGGAGAAACCCAGGGAGCAGGGGACTGGGCAAATCTCCAAGGGCTCAGCTGAGCCTTCCGTGCCACCCTCCTGATAAAGGGCTCAGGTCCTGTTCTCTCAGAGCCACGGAGTGGGGCAGAGCACCAAGGGGTCAGCTCTGGGCCAAATCCTGGCACCGCTGCCAGTCACTGTTTGACCTTAAGCAAATCTTTCCCCTCTCTGGCCCCAGTTTCCTCATCTATAAGCAAAGAGTTTGAGGCCTGTTCCAACACTCATTTTCTGACACCACATGTCTAGGTGACAGCCCCTCAGAAAGTCTCGTGCAGTCCCTACAAGGATGTCCCACAACCCCTTAAGCTGGATTCTGAGAGAGACAAAGCAACTGAGCAGGCAGCTTGCTGATGCTCCCTGGGGACCATCCCCACACTGGGCTCTAACAAAATTGCCTTTGGCTGGACACTCCCAGGCCTTGCCTGGAGGAAAAGTGTTTAAACCCTAAACTGCAAAGAAGGGCTCATCACGTCAAGAGGCACCCAGGAGAGGTCAAGCCAGGACAGTGGCAGCAGCTGGTCCCCATGCAGTGAAATCTGGTGAGCTTCTGTGATGCAACACACACTAGTGCTGGTCATGGCTCAGCTACCCGCAGAGATGTCACAGTTGTGTGAGCAAGCAGAGTCCCTAGGCCCTTCTCTTGACCCCAAGGAGCAGAAAACTGGGCAAAGCAGACATCTCTCCAACCCTTCGCAATGTTGGGTTCCAGGCAGAGACTGAGCCCAGGAGAGACAGGACAGCTGTGCTGTGCCACCTCACACAAGCTTCTTAGTCTCTGGCCTCGTTTACTGCCTGAGAAATGAAGACAAAGACCACAATCAGGCTGACCTGAAGGTGGCACGTCCTTTCAATCGACTGTTTCACAGCCATTACAGATGGAACTCCTCTTTCCACTCTTTCCCCCTTCTCACTACTGCACTCAACTAGTCTGAAAAAAAATTAATAATCAGATTGGTGCATGCAATAGAAACAGGGTGCATCCACATGTGCTATAGAAACAACTAAAGGGCCACCCAGACGAACAGAGCAAAGATGGAAAAACAAGTGACATAGAATTTTTACAGTGGTGCAGTGGAGCCAGCCTGGCAGGCTCTACCTGCTTGCAAAGCCAGTGTGTAAATATTGTGGAATTTTGCCAGCCAGTTAACATCCTATTGGTAGTTTGAAATAAGCCATAGAGGGAGTATTTACACCACAGAAACGGTCGAATGCTACAAACCAGGCCTTTTTTTTTTCTCCCAGAGAGCTGATTGCTAAACGTTCACCATAAATAAGAGTAATGCGACATGAGGACCTGGGTCCACACTACCTGTGCCAGGATCTGCACTGAGGGCAGTTGACACGAGAAAAAACTCAGACTCAGTCATCTCAGGTGAAATAACCAATGGGAGCCTGGGAGAGGCATACGCTGTAGCTAACAGCATCTAGCAAGTGCAGCAGGGGCCCATTCTCCCAAAGGTCTTTTTATTCAGTCAATAAACATAAACCATGTTGACAACCTAAAGCATAAAGTTAATTTTAAATATTCAAAGCAAGGTGCCCCAAGTAATGATTAACAATCAGAAGAAGGGGGCGGCACCTGTGGCTCAAGGGAGTGGGGCGCCGGCCCCATATGCCAGAGGTGGTAGGTTCAAACCCAGCCCGGGCCAAAAACTGCAAAAAAAAAAAAAAAAAAAAAAAACAATCAGAAGAAGGGAAACAAAAAAAGAGGAATCATGTGATTACAACACACACTTTATAAATTGAGGAGTGAACTTTTCTACCTTGCTTTCATGATTCCCATCTATACCTGGGCAGGACTCAGGAAATAGTAATCTTCAGTTGCTAAGCATTTCATGCTCAGCCACAAAATACCAATCGGGTCATCTGCAGCACTTGGAAGGGCAGAATCCTGGACTCTGCTCTAATAGGATCTACAGAATGCTAGCCCTGAGCTGCCAGGTACCAGACATCCTGTTTTGGAGGGTCCTTGGACTTTGGTCAATAAGCCCCCCGAAATGCCTGGCCTAAACTACATTACAAACCTAACTCCCACAGTGCAACAGGTTAGTGTTATTGCTTCCAGCACACTCACGTAACTTTCTAAGTCTATATGAATGTCAACTATGTCCCAAAAGTAAGCCTAGGAGGACATCCTGTTTTCTTACACTTATAAATTTTTTTCATTTTCACAAAAATTTATTCAGACCTACTAAGTGCCAGGCACCAAGATAGGGGAGTAAACACTCCAGGAACAGAAGGAGGTGCTTCTTGCTCTGCTGAAGGTGGGGGAAGGGCACTTCAGGCAGAGTAAACAGCAAATGCAAAGATACAGAGGCATGAATGCTAAGGCAAAAAAAAAAAAAAAAAAAAAAAAAATTTTTGAGACAGTCTCATTCTGTTGCCCAGACTAGAGGCAGTGGCCTCAGCCTAACTCACAGCAACCTCAAATTCCTAGGTTCAAGAGATTCTCCTGCCTTAACCTCCCATATAGCTGGGTCTACAGGTACCCACCACCACACCCGGCTATTTTTCTATTTTTTTAATAGAGTTGCGAGGTCTTGCTTAGGCTGGTCTTAAACTCCTGAGTGCAAGCAATCCACCCACCTCAGCTTCCTAGAGTGCTAAGATAAAGAAGTGAGTCACCTGCCTGGCCTAAGGCAACTTTTAAAAATTAACTTTGGAGAAGTTTTAAAGTTGTGATATTATAAGACTATTTTTCCTGGCCAAAAGGTACATACTTCACCTTGTTCCCTTTACCAGAATTTAGCAACAAATTTTCTGATTATTTCCAAAACCCAAATCCACTTTCAGGAAATGAGAATTTGCCATTTGCTTTGAGGCCAAGTTCTCAAAGCAAATAGGATCTTTCAAAGACAGGAACATCCTTGAAATGCCTAAGCCCAAACACCCAAGGTGACCACTTTGGGTTCAGGAGGCACTTGGATGCACAAGCCTACTTAAATTCCATCTCCTTACTCAGGAGTGCTTTACAGGAAATAACAAGGTGCCAATCCTCTTCTCTTAAGACACATCCACGCATCTGCCTTGGAGAATGCCAGAATTTGAATTTCAAAAATGAAGGCAAAAAGAAAAAACTAAAAGCATCCAGGAAGAAAAAGGAGGTTACCTTCAAAAGAACAAAAGTGAAGGTGACCTCAAACTCTGCCACATTAGACACATCACCTTCAAGACAGTAGCAGACAGTGGAACAAGATCTCGAACCCTAAGACAATTCACTGTCCACACCCAAACAGAACGGCATTCTCTCATACACCTGAGAGCAGAAATGTTATCACCCATACACCCTTTTCAGGAAAAATACCTGAAGACACATTAATGGTCTAGAGAGGAATCAAAACCCAAAATTTAAAAATGGGGAAGTTGGGTGGCACCTGTGGCTCAGTAGGTAAGGGGCCGGCCCCATATACCAAAGGTGGCCGGTTCAAACCCGGCCCCAGCTGAACTGCAACAAAAAAATAGCCGTGCATTGTGGCGGGCGCCTGTAGTCCCAGCTACTCAGGAGGCTGAGGCAAGAGAATAACTTAAGCCCAGGGGTTGGAGGTTGCTGTGAGCTGTGTGATGCCACGACACTCTACCGAGGGCGATAAAGTAAGACTCTGTCTCTACTAAAAAAAAAAAAAAAAAAAAAAAAATGGGGAAGTTGAGGAACATAAAAGGCTTGAAAGTGATCAGTAACCCAGTGAAGTCTAAAAACTAAATAATTGTTATAAATTTGATTTAAAACTTGATGTTATCCATTTGTATGGAATTCTAGAACAGGCAAAAGTAATCTATGGTGAAAGAAATAAAAACAGTAGTTGTATCTAGGAGGGCAGGGACTGATTAGGGTTTACAGAAAACTTCCTAAAATAATGGAAATGTGCTATGTGATAAGGGTTTGTGCACATTTGTAAAAACACATTGAATTGTGCACTCAAGATCAGTACCTTTAGGGCCAGGTACAGTGGTTCATGCCTATAATCCTAGCACTCCAGGAGGCTAAGGCAGATGGATCTTCTGAGGTCAGGAGCTCGAGACCAGCCTGAGCAAAAGTGAGACCACATCTCTAAAAAAGTCAGGTGTTACGGTGGGTGCCTGTAGTCCCAGCTACTGGGGAGGCTGAGGCAAGAGGATGGCTTAAGCCCAAGAATTTGAGGTTGCTGTGAGCTATGACACCATGGCACTCTAACAAGTGTGACAAAGTGTGACTCTGTCTCAAAAAATATATATAATCAGTACCTTTCACTGTATGTAATTATATCCAAATCTTAAAAGTAAATAATATTTTAACAACACTGAGTCATCTAATGTATGAACATGGTCTGCTTATTTGGCTCTTTAATTTCTCTCAGTAACATTCTGTAGCTTTCAGTATACAAGTCTTATGTGCCTTTTATCAGATTTGTCCCTATTTCATATTTGTGATGTTACTGTAATTGGCATTATTTATTTCAACTTTTGATTATTCATTACTAAGAAACAGAAATAAATTTTTGTATATTGGTCTTGGATCCTGCAACTTTGTTGAACTCACCAGTTCCAGCAGCTTTTCTTGAGATTCCATTAAATTTTCTACATTCATCTGTGAATAAAGCCCATTTTATGTATTCCTTCCCAATATGGATGCCTTACAATTTTTTTCTTGTCTTATTGCACTGGCTGGAACCTCCGGTAGGATGTGGAGCAGGTGATGACAGCAGACATTATTGTCTTGTTCCCAGTCATAGGAGGAAAGTATTTGATATTTCACCATTAAATATGCTGTTAGCTGTAGGGTTTTTGTGGCTATTCTTTATGAGGCTGAGGGCATACGGTCCTACTCCTAGTTTGCTGACAGAGTTTGTCAAATATGAATATGGAATTTATGCCAAATTAATCATTAGAAAAATGCAAATAAAATGCCAGCAAGATACCACTACATACTTACCCAAATGGCTCAAATTAAAAGGCTTATCACATAAAACATGAGTAAGGAGGCAAGATGACTGTCCTCTCATTCAAAGTAGTACAAACCACTTTGGAAAACACAAAGACTTGTACATTTGAGTATTTTAAACTTGAATATTTATAGTTATATTATTTGTCAAATCCAGATACTGGAAACAACCCAAACATCAAGTGAGTGGGTAAACAACTGTGGTACACTTATATCACACACCAGTAATAACAAGGAATCAGCTATTGGTATCAGCAATAATGTGGATGAATCCCAGGATATAATCATTATGCCGAATGAAAGAAACCAGACAAAAATAACATATTCTATATGTTTCTTTATATAAAATTCTTGAAAATACAAACTAATATATAGAGACAGAAAGCAGAACAATAGTTGCTTGGGGATGAGGGTGAGGAGTTAGAAGGCTGGAGGAGGGATTACAGGAGGGAATCCTTGAAGGTGGCGGCTATTGGTGGTGCTGTCCTCATGGTTTCACAGATGTATTCATAGATCAAAATTCATCAAATTGTACATTTTAAATATGTGCACCTATTATATGCTAATTATATCCCAATGAAGCTGTTTAGAAAATGGAATAATAAAAATTTCAAGAGCATATTAGCATTACAAATCATGATTATAGCATTTACATAATAGTAAAAAATAACTTAATAGCAATGTTCTGAGACTACAACCACAGACTTAGCAAAGACGAGCATAGGTTGACCGTCACTTATCCAAAGTACGTGGGACCAGAAGGGCTTCAGATTTCAGATATTTTTGAACTGTAGAATATTGCATTGTATTAAGAGCACTTACCAGCTGAGCATCCCAAACCCAAATACACAGAACCAAAAAAGATCCGGTGAGGATCTCCTCTGAGTGTCACACCAGCTCTCAAAAAATTTCAGATTTTGAGCCAAGCAAGGTGGCTCACACCTGTAATCTCAGCACTTCGAAGGCCGAGGCAGGTGGATTGCCTGAGCTCACAGGTTCAAGACCAGCCTGAGCCAGAGAAAGACCTTGTCTCTAAAAATAGCCAGGCGTTGTGGTGAGTGCTTGTAGTTCCAGCTACTTGGGAGGCCAATGCAAGAGAATCGCTCAAGCCCAAGTTTGAGGTTGCTGTGAGCTGTGATGCCACAGCATCTACCAAGGGTGACAAAATGAGACTCTGTTTAAAAAAAAAAAAAATTCAGATTTTGAAGCACTTCAGACTTGGGACTTTTGGGTGCTCAAAATGTAGCAGTAGGTTGGAGAGGATGTGTTGAAATTAAAACAGCTAACGCTCTCATCATAACAGAGCAGTGCTTTTGAACTTTTTTAACTCATAGCACACTTGAACCTATAGTTAAAACTTCCATGACACACTTAAATTATGTTGATCAAAAAAAGTTAAAAAATATACTGGGCGGTACCTGTGGCTCAGTGGGGAGAGCGGTGGCCCCATATATCAAGGGTGGCAGGTTCGAATCCAGCCCCAGCCAAACTGCAACAACAACAAAAAAATAGCTGGGCATTGTGGCGGGCACCTGTAGTCCCAGCTACTCGGGAGGCTGAGGCAAGAGAATCACCTGAGCCCAGGAGTTGGAGGTTGCTGTGAGCTGTGACGCCTCAGCACTCTACCAAAGGCGATAAAGTGAGACTCTGTCTCTAAAAAAAAAAAAATATATATATATATATATATATATATATATATATGTGTGTGTGTGTGTGTGTGTGTGTATGTGTATATATATTTGTGTGTGTGTGTGTATATGATATATATATATATCCGTACCTTATAATCAGTACCAGGATATATATATAAAGGATAAGATATATATTTATATATATATATATCCTTTTTTTTTTTAGAGACCGAGTCTCACTTCATTGCCCTTGGTAGCTATTTTTTTGTTGCAATTTGGCTGGAGCTGGGTTTGAACCCACCACCCTCAGTTTATGGGGCTGGCGCCCTACTCACTGAGCCACAGGTGCCACTCTATTACCCTTTTTATTAACACAAACAAAATGCATTGTCATGGCCAAAAAGTAAAACAAAACAATTTATTATAGTTTGTAATAAAAAGATAACAATTAAAATTCTTTTAAAAACTTATTTATATTTATTTTTCTGTTCATTATAATTTTAACATTTAATGAGATATCTGTGCTTGACCCTTTTTAGAATATCTTCTTTGCAAGATCAAATTTTGAACAGGTATACTCTTAAATCTTCTTCCAAGGATTCTCCCCGTGATCAATTTTTGCTTTTAATATTATTCATTGCAGAAAAGCTTGCTGTACACAAACATGATGTTGAGGGGCCAGGCACAGTAGCTCACCGCTATAATCCTACCAGTCTGGGAGGCCAACTCAGGCAGATAGTTTGGGCTCATTGAGTTCAAGACCAGCCTGAGCAAGAGCAAGGTGTTGTGGCAGGCACCTATAGTCCTGCTACTTGGGAGGCTGAGCAAGAGGATCACTTGAGCCCAAGAGTTTGAGGTTGCTGTGAACTATGATGCCATAGCACTCTACACAGGGTGACAGCTTGAGATTCTGTCTCAAAAAAAAAAAAAAAAAAACCCTTTTGTACTATGTTCAGGACACAGTGGGAGCAGCATGGAAGATCCTAATGATTCCCAGGGTGTTCCACTGCCTTATGACAAGGGTAAAAAAGTAAGACTCTGTCTCAAAACAAAATAACAAATATGATGTTGAGAATAGAAGTATTTCTGTTGCTTCTTTTTGTAACATTTGGAAATTTGCCCCTAAGAGATCACCAAAATGTTGTAATAACTGTTGTTGAATATTTTAATTGCAGTCCTCTGTCATTTCTTATTTCTTTTAACTCTTCCTCTTTTGTGATATTTAAATTTCCTGATGTATACACACTTAAAACAAAGGAATTTCTCACCCAATCCAGGGACACTGTGTCAAGTGTAGGTGCAGAAAAATATTTTTCAGAACTGTGTACTGGGCGGCGCCTGTAGCTCAGTGGGTAAAGCAACAGCCACATACACCGAGGCTGGTGGGTTCGAACCTGGCCTGGGCCAGCTAAAACAACAATGACAACTGCAGCAACAACAACAACAAAAACAGCCGGATGTTGTGGTGGGCACCTGTAATCACAGCTACTTGGGAGCCTGAAGCAAGAGAATTGCTTAAGCCCAAGAGTTTTGAGGTTGCTATGAGCTGTGACGCCAGGTCACTCTACCCAGGGGGACAGCTTGAGACTCTGTCTCAAAAAAACACCTTTTGTACTATGTTCAGGACAGAGTGGGAACAGCATGGAAGATCCTAATGATTCCCCAGGTGTCCCACTGCCCTCAGACACCCCAAAGAGGCAGCATCAGGAGTACCCTGTTTACACCAAACACTAGCAGAGCCAGCTAGAAAAACACTTTGAGATTAAGAAGTGCCCCAACCAGGAGGACCACGGGTCTTCCACTGCCCTAGCAGAATGACTCAACCTGCAGGAGTACCAAGTACAGGTGTGGTTCAAGAACCACAGGACCAATTTCGGGAGCAGATCCACCAAGAACGACCCCAGTGCCAAGGCCGCAGAGGTCACACCCAGGGAGCCCTAGGAGCCTGGGCTGTGCCCACATACCCCAGGGCTGAACTCCTGGCAGCAGCCACCCCATGTTCCCACAGGGCCCAGGTTTCTGGAGCTCTCTTCTGTCCAGCCCCCCAGGAATCTTCCCAGCAGCAGAACCCATCACCGACTGCAGGCTCCACTAGGCTTGGGGGCACCCAGGGTACAGCACCCAGGAGGGCATCCCTGCTGCCCCAGGCCTCATGCCAGGGCCCAAGCCGATAACCAACCTTAGGCCCATTCCCAGGTCCAAGACCATGCGCAGGTCCAGGCCCAACCTCAAGTCCATTCCTAGGCCCATTGTCAGGTTCAAGCCCAACCTCAGACCCAGGCTCATTCCCAGGCCCTGCCTAGACCCAGCCATGGACCCTTATGCCTGCGATTTCTCGGCAGACATTCCAATATTGTCTGACCTCTCTGAGCTCCTCTCATCCCAAGATCTTCCCAGATCTCCTCAGTCTCCATCGCCACATCTGGGCACCAAGAGGGGGATGATTTTGTGGACAACAAAGACTCAGGCTCTAGGTCACTGGATTTATAGGGAGCTGAGTCTGCAAGCCCCAAAGATCTCAGGGGCCAGAGGACCTGGAGCAGTGGCTGATTACTTTCTGCTAGTGGAATGTACTGCCCTTTACCCAACCTGCTAGAGGGGTACATTTGCTACCTTAGCTGTGGGCCATCACAGGTCACCCTATGAATGTCCTCACCTGACCATTTGGGTTGACTGTGAATATCTCTGTTAACTAGGAGTGAAGGCTGCCCTTGGAAGCCCAAAAGATTTTTCTTTTTTTTTTTTTTTCAAATTAATATGAGGATACAATTTTGGGGTTGCATTTTTCTAACTTCCAGGGTGGGGTTCCATTTGTAGAGGAGCCCCATCACTCAGGGGGAGTGTTATGAACCCTTACAATGTGCACATTGGGTGAGATCCAGTCTCATGCCCTCCCTCCTTCTGCCAAACATTTCCCCCTTTATGAGCTGAAATAAACATTCTAGCACCAAAAAAAAAAAAAAAAAAAAAAAAAAAAAAAAAAAATTGCATAAAATAAATATAAATTTTTTAAAAATTGTTCAATAAGATTTTTAGGCTGGGCACAGGAGTTCACACCTGTAGTCCTTGCACTCTGGGAGTCCAAGGCAGGTGGCTCACTTGTGCTCAGGAATTCAAGACCAGCCTAATCAAGAGCTTCTACTAAAAATAGAAAAACTAGCGAGGCGTAGTAGGAGGTGCCTATAATCCCAGCTACTTGGGAGGCTGAGGCAGGAGGATCACTCGAGCCCAAGAGTTTGAGGTTGCTGTGAGCTATGACACCACAGCACTCTACCCAAGGCTACAAAGTGAGACTCTGTCTAAGAAAAAAAAAGATTTTTATTCAATTTACACCTTTTCACTAGTTCAAACATTTCTACTGCATTTTCTCTTTTAATTCTTTCCTTCCAGACCAGTAATTTTTCTCTGAAAGCATTAATTTTATCTGTAGATATGAGAATATTTTCATGATTTCCCTGTATACTCTTACTTAGAATATTCAAACACTGAAATAAATCTGCAAGAAATGCAACTTCATTACACCAAACCTTGTCACAAAGTAAATCACCTAATTTAGAATACTGAATTTTTTAAAATGTTGATACTTTTTTTTTTTTTTTTTTTTTTTTGTAGACAGAGTTTCACTATGTTGCCCTCACTACAGTGCCATGGCATCAGCTCACAGCAACTTCATACTCTTGGGCTTAAGTGATTCTCTTGCCTTAGCCTCCCAAGTAGCTGGGACTATAGGTGTCCACCACAACGCCCGGCTACTTTTTTGTTGTTGTTGTTGTTTAGCAGGCCCAGGCCGGGTTTGAACCTATCAGCCCCGGTGCATGTGTCAAGCGCCCTAACCACTGAGCTTCGAGCGCCGAGCCATACTTCTTTTAATTCATAAAATCCTGATAGAACTTTTCCTTGAGATAACCATCTCACTTCCATATGCAATAAGAGCCACATATGAGAAGCATCCATTGAGGAACATAACTCTCCAAATAATCTTGATTGCAATGGCCTACTTTTATATAATTAATAATTTTAATAAGTGTCATCTAGGACCTTTGTAATTCAGGCATTAATGATTTTGACGCTAACGCTTTGTGTAGAAAACAGTGTGTAAAAATAATTTTTGGATTTTTTTTTGCGCAAGTATAATAAATCCTTTTATACCTCCAGATAGACAGGTCTCCATCCGTACTAATACTTATGCCAGAATCACAAGACAAGGTATTAGAATTAAAGTAATTATTGATCACATTGAAAACATGTTGGCCCTTTGTTGTTGTTTGGAATAGTCAACAAAATAAAAACTGTTCTATATAGACATATAGACTGTTCTATATAGTCTGTCTATATTCTATATAGACTGTTCTATATATTTCTTTATAGACAAATCTACTGAATGCTAAAAGTTGGGGTTTACCACTGATATAAGATCCATCCAACTAAATTGCAAACATGTTTACTTCTTTGAGGCGAGATATTACTTGAAACTCTATATTTTCAGAGAAATCCTTAACACACCAGAAATTGTATTATCTGAAAGCAGAATTTTTAAAATTTGTTTGTATTCTTCTCCAAACATTGTTTTTAGAGTTGCACAGCAGGCCAGTAAAATAACAGGTTCTGCAACTTTATGAGATTTCATTTTCCTAGCTACGATTTCTGCAACTGCCTGGGTAACTTGCTTCTTGTGCTTTATCTGATATCATTGCAGATCTGTTCCATTTTTTTGCTTGCAAGTCTTTTGAAATATTACACTAGCTTTTCAGACAAGTGGGATGTCTGGATTTCTCTTTAATTTACTAGAAACCATAGGTTCATTTGCTAGTTTCACCACAAAGTATGCAAGTGAGATGTGATGGATTTCCTTTACCACATTTGAAACTAAATGGTAAATAATCATTACATTGACAGCTAATTGTTTTTAATTTAGTTGCCAACGTACTGGATGAAGCAGTATTTCATGCACTAGCATCATCTTCTAATTTCTGCTTCTTTACTAAAAATTTTTTAATTTTAATTGAACACTATGTAATAAAAATTAAAAATGTGAAGTCAAAAATAATAAAAACGAAAAGAAGTAAATAAACAACTCATACTTTTTAAAAAGAAATACAAGTATTAATTAAACACACTTGGAAATTTTTCAGAACTAGGATTTGCAAGGTAATTGTGTCCAACTATTTTGATCTTTCTTTTTTTGAGACAGAGTTGTCACTTTGTCACCCTTGGTAGAGTGCCATAACTCACAGCAACCTCAAACTCTCGGCCATGGTGTCATAGCTCACAGCAACTTCAAACTCTTGGGCTTAAGTGATTCTCTTACCTCAGCCTCCCAAGTAGCTGGGACTACAGGTGACCACCAGCTATTTTTAGAAACAAGGTCTCACTCTGGCTCAGGCTAGTCTTAAACTTGTGAGCCCAGGCAATCCACCCACCTTGGCCTCCCAGAATGTTAGGATTACAGGCATGGGCTACCGCGCCCAGCCCTACTTCAATCTTTCAAATCTAGACAGAGCTGTACCACACATTCAGTGAGAGCTACACCTCCTTACTGCTTCAGGCACAAGGAGGGATTGCTGAGTCACAATGACTTCATTCACTTAGATGATTTCCACACAACTTGGTGTTCATCAGCAAATCTCACCATCTATGAATATGTCGCAAAATCTTATTTTTCAAGGCTACATCCCACCCACTTTAGAAATAAGCCGAATTGTTATTTATTAACAATAAAATGTTTATTATAACAATAATATACTCATGTAATCAATTTAAAGGTTTTAATTTTTTTGTTTTAATTTTGATATGTACACTTACTATACTTTGAACTTCTTTTGAAAATAACTTAATGAGGCTCGCCGCCTGTGGCTCAAGCGGCTAAGGCTCCAGCCACATACACCTGAGCTGGTGAGTTCGAATCCAGCCTAGGCCCACCAAACAACAATGATGGCTGCAACCAAAAACAAAAAAATCTGGGCATTGTGGCAGGCGCCTGTAGTCCCAGCTACTTGAAAGGCAGAGGCAGGAGAATCGCTTGAGCCCAGGAGTTGGAAGTTACTGTGAGCTGTGATGTCATAGTACTCTACACAGGGTGACAGCTTGAGGCTCTGTCTCAAAAAAAAAAAGAAAGAAAAAGAAAGAAAAAAAGAAAATAACTTAATGATCCTCAAAAATTTTTGTGGCACACCTAAGATCCTCTCAAAGCCCACCAATGTGCCATGGCACTCCAGTTGAAAATCACTGACATAAGGTATCAGAAGTCAGGTTATTCTTGATTTTTCAATTTTGAAAAATATCAGTTAAAAAAAAGTATGGAGGAACTTCAAACCTAGCAGAGGCACTGGGCCTCCTAGTTTAAGGGGCATCATCGTCAACCAGCTGAGAGATGTGGGATGGGTCTGCCAGCTTCCCAGGTCACAATTCTGTGGCTCCTTCAAACACCAAGAGCCAGGCAGCAGGTCAGCACCCTCCCGGAGGACAGGTAAGAGCCACCAGCCCCTACCCACTCGTCTGCTTTCATCCCTGACTCCTTGTTTAAACTTAACACTAACAGATCCTAGGCAGTGGCTCACACCTGTAATCCCAACACTTTGGGAGGCCAAGGAGGGAGGATCCCTGAGCACAAGATTTCGAGACCAGCCTGAGCAAGAACAAGACCCTGTCTCTACTAAAAAATAGAAAAATTAGCAGAGCATTGCAGCAGCCATTGTGGCTGGCTATATAGTTCCAGCTACTCAGGAGGCTGAGGCAGGAGAATCCCTTGAGGCCAGGAATATAAGGCTGCAGTGAGCTAGGCTGACACCACAGAACTCTAGCTGAGCAACAGAATGAGACTCTGTCTCAGAAAATAAAAAACAGGCTCAGTGCCCATAGCACAGTGATTACGGTGCCAGCCACATGCACCAAGGCTGGCAGGTTCTAGCCTGGCCTGGGCCAGCTAACCAACAATTGACAACTGCAACAAAAATTAATTAATTAATTAAAAAGACAACTTAACAGTAATAACCATTGACCTCTTACTCTAGTACCACACGATATGGGTTCACATCCATCCAGAGCTTTGAACCTCATTACCTATGAAGGCAGGAAGTGGCTGCCTTCAAAACTAAGGAGGTATTGCCAATCCCAGCCACTCGGGAGGCTGAGGTGGAAGGATTGCTTGAGATCAGGAGTTTTAGACCAGCCTGGCAGCACAGCAAGACCCCATCTCAAAAAAAATCTCTGAGGAGGAGCTATTGCACTCCTTTGCACTGAAGGGTGCCCCAGGGAAGGAGACAAAATCCAGTTTCAGGCACAGGCTCCACTCCTCCATCCCCCCAAGTACTGTACTAATGAGGCTCTGGTGACACCTGACCTGTGTTTCACTCCAAGTGTGTCCTGGCTCCAAGAATGGGGCTGACCCACAGCAGGTGCTCAGGAGACAGCCGTGATCACATGCACCAAGCAACGCTATCACTGGCAGCCAAGGAAGTCTCTGTCCCACAGCCTTTCCTCACCCCATCAGAGGGCTTGGGCCAGCCAGCTGAGACCTCTGCTCCCGGTCCAGCACTAAGCCGGTTTTACCAGTGGGAATGGGTCTTAGGAGAACTGGTCTGACACGCTGAGTGCCACAGCCAACCCAGTGGCTGCCCTCAGCCTGTGCTGCTTCTTGCTCAGGACCTTATGGAAGCCCCTTTGCTGGCCCTGTGGGCTCCAAGTACCCCCGGGTTTGACTGTGCCCTCTCTGCCCCTCTTAAAACCGCCAACACCCCTCCTTTAGTCTCAGCCAGGTGCTGAAGTCCCCACTCCTCGCCTGTTCTCCCCATCTGGCCACGCTCCCAGCCCACATAGCCACCGACTGGGACTCTCCCATTGCACATCTGGGCTCACCCACCTCCTTGCCGCAGTCCTGTCTCAGCTGCATAAACTCTACTGTGCCCCCAAGACCAATTTAACTGCTCCCTCCCGGCTCCCCCTACCATGCCCTCCCACAGGCACCTCTCAACTCCCAAGGGCCCTCACATCTCCACCACACGTGCCTGCCTCTACCACATCTGGGCTGCACATGGGCACCTGCTGCCACTGTCCTAGGGCTCCCTGAAGGCACAAAGCACATCCCACACGTGGCTGCCCCTGCAGAGCTCAAACAGCACTTTGCTCATACACCTTTGTTAAGGAAACTGGTTTTTTTCCGTTTCAGGGTTTTGCCAGCATTTTTATTTTCAAACAACTGTTTTCTTTGAAGTGGCTGCCCAAGAGCAGGGGCACTGGGCTAGATATACAAAGAAGGTACTAAACCTCACGGCAAAGGGCAAAGGTTTATAGTAAGACAAACCTAAGCTCAGATTCTAGCACTTGAGGATAATAATTTGTGGCCCCAGTTGGATGAACTATGTAACAAGCTGAGTCAGTCTGCTCATCTTTAAAAAGGGGATAATTTATGTAGCTTGAGTCAGAAGTGCAAAAACACCAGGTGGGCTGGGCACTGGGGCTCACACCTGTAACCCCAGCACTCTGGGAGGCCCAGGCAGGAAGATCACTTGAGCTCAGGAGTTCAAGACCAGCCTGGGCTAAGTGAGACCTGGTCTCTACTATAAATAGAAAAACGAGGCTTGAAGCCTATAGCTCAGCAGCTAGGGCACCAGCTACATACACTGGGCCTGGCAAGTTTGAGTTGGAACAAGCCTGCCAAACAATGACAACAAAAAAATAGCCAGGCGTTGTGGGCACCTGTAGCCCCAGCTACTTGGGAGGCTGAGCAAGAGAATTGCTTAAGCCTAAAAGTTGAAGGTTACTGGACATTGTGGCAGCACCTATAGTCCCAGCTCAGCTACTAGGGAGGCTAAGACAGGAGGATCACTTGAGCCTAGGAGTTTGATGAGCTGTGATGATGCCATGGCAGTCTAGCCTGGGTGACAGAGGGAGATCTTGTCTCAAAAAAAAAAACCAAAAAACACCAGCATGGTGTCTGCAGGGAGTAGGCTCTTTCATAATCAGCTTGTCTGTTACCATATGCTTTAATTTGCTCAAAATCTTTACTGGGGACACCCTTGAGAGGGTCCCGCTTCACACCAAGATGTACCAGTGGCCCCTAGGGGCTTGTCAGGGCTGAGACCCTGGTTTTTCTGGGCTTCTAGAGCTGCTGGCAGCACCCTTTACCCCATCCCATGTCCCCCCACTGTGCACTGGGTGGCTTTATACTTCCCAAGTTTGTGACCCACTTTGCCTCCCACATTCACCAGATGTGGTCCCAGTGATTTTTTAATATTTCCATGACAAGGACTACCCACAAGCATCTGCTCTGGGCTCAAGAGGATTTTCAAGCAGCAGGGCAATGTCCCAGGGGTAAGGGGTGAAGACAAACCTGGGGTATGGTGAAGTCCCGGCCTCCTTCTCAACTGACTTCAGGCTCCCAGGCACCTTGGGGAACACCTGCCTCTTGTCAGGCTGAGAGCTCTTTAAGGAAAAGGACTGTGATCTGTTCATCCTTATGTCCCCAGTGCCTGGCACCCAGGAAGAGTGATAGCAGCAGAGGATGAGGAGATGTGGGCAGGAACACACAGAGGTCAGTGGGGATCACACAAGAACTTTGATTTCTTGGCTGTCGCTTACCCATGAGAACTGACACAATTTGTGGGAAGAGAATGGAGCCAGGGCCAGGGAACTGGAGTGCTTAGGTTTGTTGGACTGAGGACAGCAAGGAGCTGGGGGACCCTGTACCACAGCCTGTCAGGATGTGGCCAGAGTCTAGTGGCCCATGCCCCACTGCCAACCCTCACTAACCCTCTAGTCTGGACAAGGTGCTTCACCTCCCACTTCATAGCATCTGCTAAATACAAATGAAATGAAAATATTCTCTTTGCCATTTCTGTTAAGAATCTAGAAGAAATATGGAAATTGTAAAGGGCTGAACAGAAGGGCACTTGCAGGTGGCACTTTCTACGGATCACCAAGCTTTCTTGGGGCCATCCCAGCAGGAAAGAATCTCCCTGACAGTCCCACCCCTGACACAGAAGCCTGTTACCTGTGAGGCACAGGCAGATTCTGGGGATGCGTTTCAGCTGGGGGATGCAAGGAGAGAGAGCTGCAGAGCTGGGACCCACAGCCACTATGACCCCAGCCCATGAGCCCCACACAGGCCCAGCGGGTGTTGGGGAAATGAAAGATCCAGCTCTGAACGCATACTCCAGGGAGGTTTATTAGCAGCCACATTGAGGAGCCCGTGCTCCTGTACAGAAGGAGAGGTAGAGCACATCCTGGAGGGAAAGGGAGGCCACCTGGCTGCAAGGCCTGACGTCCACAGAGGCAATGGTGTTTCTGCTCCAAGCACAGCCATCCTACCCTCCTTCCCCCTTTAAGTCTCTCTCTGAAGAGGCAGTGCTGTCCTCCCCCCAGAGAAAACAAGGTCCTCAAATCTCCTAATCCACTTGACATCCACCAACCCCCAGAATCTAGGCACAGGCCCTCCATCTGCTCTCCAACCTGGCCCAGCTTCAGCCCAACCCTGGCAGCCGGTGCCTACAGTCTGCAGCGGATAAACTCTGTCAGGACGTCCAGCTGCTCCTCCAGGCACTGTGCATCTCCATGGTTCTCGATGACCCAGTCAAAGCCCCCAAAGTTGTCCAGGCCACATTCTGACTCAGCATCGTCTACCCCTGTGGAGGAGGTGTGGTAAAGTCAGCTTCCAGCCCTCCCAGCAGACATCAGACTCCCCCACATGGAGTAGGCCCTCCCCGCCTCTCCTCTGCTCTCCACCCCTGACACGTGATGGCAGGCTGAGCAGCCCACAGCTACCTGGCCGCCAGGTGGTCCCTGTCGACTGAGCCCTTCATTTGCCACTGCCTCTGAAGGGTGCCTGGTCACTCAAGACCACAGATGACCTGACCCAAAGGAGCATTTTCACCTTGTATTAGGCTGATTGTGTCCATTTTCCCTGACTCAGTCCCCTGGGAGGCACAGGGTTGAGGAACATGTTCCTCTTCTCACCCTATGACCCTGGGAAGGAGACTTCACCTTTCCAGGCCAGTGCTTCCTCTAGCCAAGCTGTGGTAACAGCAGCATCTGCCTGGTGGGTGTGTGCCAATGACAAGGTGTGTACAGAGTGCTCGGCACAGGCACAGTGGTAGTACCCATGGCATCTGAACTTCCCCAGGTCATAGTGACCTGGGGCAGGAAGAAGGCCCAAGCCATACCTCCAAACTGCCACAGGGCAGACCCTGGATTAGCACCACTACAGCTCCCACTGGAGCTCCCTCTGCTGCCTCACTACTGTGTTGATCAAACAGGAGTAAGTTCCAGAAGGCTTGCCCTCTGCCCACCACCAGCCCCTGCACCAGCCTGGAAAGCAAAGGCAAAGGACCATGGACACAGATCCCAGCCAGACCTGCAAACAAGCCCACTGGACCTAAGAAGACAGCCCAGGTAAGGGAACCAGTCAAGGTCATAGTGGGACATTGACCCCCAAGGACACCCTCCACCACCCCACTACCTAATACGGAGGCCTCAGACTCCACTTTGTAATGACTCGCCCGCTCCCCCAGGCCTGCAGGGGACAGAGCAGGAGACCTGGAGCACAGGGAGTGACCTGTGCCATCCACAAGGGTGGCCTGTGTTCCAAGCTTGAGGAAATAAGTCACATGCAGCTCACCTGGCGTAAACACCCAGCCCCTCTGCTGTCGGCTCTGTTCCAAAGCTACCACGCGGACCGTCTGTGTCACAGCCCCATAGGCCTCCCGAAACCACTGGATGTCCGACAACCTCCGTGTGTCGCTCACCAGCTACAGAAAGAAACAGACAAGTGACCCACAAGATCAGGTTCTGGAGATGAGGGAAAGCAGGGACCACAGCACCCAGAGCAGTACAGACAGGGGGAGCTGCTCTTTGTCCTCAGACTCATCCTCCACCCAACACATGCCACCACATGCAGACTTTGTGACAGGTGGCACTGCAGCCATATTTATCCACCCAACTATGAAGAAGTATTATTGCAAGCTCCTGCTGTACTAGAACACAACAGACCTGTGCCTGCCCTTCTGGAGACAGGCACTCAACCAGGGGAGCTTGGCAAGTAACTGCATGGTCACCGCAAAGATCAACAAGTGCCCCAACTTCAAGGTGGCTGAAACTCACCTCGTTTTTCTCTCCCATCCTGTTCTTCCCCCCATTCCCTGTCTCAGAAAATGACAATTCTATCTGTCTGACTGGTCAGAACAAAATCCCTGGTAGGGTCTCTCATGCCCTATAGTCAATCCATAACTAAATCCTATTGGCTCTATCTTCAATATCTGTGCAAAATCAATCCCTTCGCTTCACTGCACCCCAACCCCACTCTGCACCGCCACTATGCATCCCCACCACAGCCACCTGCATTGCAGGAGTTGCAGGAGTTGCCCACCCAGCCTCTCCACCAGCCAGGGCCAGCCTTTTAAACCTTAAAAGTAGATCACATCTCTCCCCTGCTCAAAACCCTCCAAAGACCCCTGCTTTACTCACAAAGACCCTGTATAACCTGACCTCACCCCCAGCCCTGGTTTGTCCTCAGACACACCAGCACACTTCCCACTCCAGGCATTGGCGCTCCCTGCTCTCTTTTCTGGAATGCTGCTTCCCAAATATCTGGTCCCTTATTAAGGTTCACTACCTTTATTTTCTTCAGGTCCTGCTCAAATGTCATCATCAGTGAGGCCTTCCCTGACACCCCTCTCCAGCCCTTCTCATAGCCTAAGTGTTCTTTACTTTGCCTCTTAGTATTTATCTCTGCCTGACACAGTCCATATTTTATTTTGTGCTTATGTCTCCCCACCCCCATCTATACTGTAAGCTCCCTGCAGACAGCAATATCATCCCATCTAGCACCAACATATCCCCAGCCCCCAGAACATGGCTGGCACACACAGAGACTCAATATTTACTGCCAGAATGAAGGAGGAAGGTGAAGGGCAGGGCGCTGCAGGAGGCACCAATGGAGACTCTGCTATCAGGTAGGGCCTCCCCACAAAGCTGTGGCATAAACTGAGTTGCAGCTAACCAGGTAAAGAAGGAAAGAAAGGGCAGTACAGGCTGGTAGAAGGGTTCATGCAAAGACCCTGATTCTGGAAGGACCTTGATTATTTGAGGACCAGAGAGAAGGCAAGGGCAGCTGCAAGGAATAAGGAGGGTAGCAGGTGCTGGATCATATAAGGCCCAGAAGTTCATGTGAAGGATGGTGGGTCTTTTCACCAAAGTGCTCTAAACAGAAGAGTGACATGAGTTGGCTGAGAATGCCCAGGCAAGGTGGGGGGATCTTTGGTCAGGCAAGCACAGGAATAGAAACTGAGGTGAGGGTACAGGGCTGGAGAAGCAGATTCCTCCACGCTGCAGGGGCCACTTACCCAGACAGGCTGGGAGACACCCTCCGTGATCCTCCTGCAGAAGTAGCCAGGATCAGCCTGGCGCCTCTCCTCTCCCCAACGGATCATGTCCCTGCGATAGGCCTCCTTGTAGGCACTGGCATCCAGGAGTCTCTGGAAGTTCAAGCCATGTTCCTGCCCAAAGCACAGGATGCCTTTGTCACCAGCCTCTCAACTCGGCAGTCTCTTCTAAAACATAGGCCTCCACCAGGACAGACGCCAAGATTTGGGCCAGGATAAAGGTCTGCCAGGTCTGCCCTAACAACCAAGAAGTCCCCAGCACTGGCAGATGGAAGAAAGGTCTTGGGATACTCTAGAAATTGTTTCAATGTGTCTCTGAAATGTGTGATGTCATTTTCCCTTTTACAATTTTACCTTCTCAATTATTTCTAGCTTAAACTAATCCTGAAATTAGTTCGCATCCCCTGGGTACAGAATTAGCCTTCAACTAAAGTGGGAAATCTAAAGGCCATGCAAGGTGGTTCATGCCTATAATCCTAACACTCTGGGAGGCCAAGGCAGCTGATCACTTGAGCTCACAAGTTCTTCAAGACTAGCCTGAGCAAGAGTGGGACCTTGTCTCTAAAAAATAGCTAGGCATTGTGGCAGGTGCCTGTAGTCCCAGCTATTTGGGAAGCTGAGTTAAGAGGATCACTTGAGCCCAAGGGTTTGAAGTTGCTGTGAGCTACAATGCTACAGCACTCTACTGAGGGCAACAAACTGAGACTCTGTCTCAAAAAATAAATAATATCCTACCATGGGGGCATTATGTGCCCCCATCCCAAATCCCAAAGAGTGTATGTCTCCCTCCTTGCCCCCTCACCCCTTCCCCATCTCCAAATTCCAGGCACCTTTCCTAAGATAACATCCCTCCATTTGGCTCTTTGTACTTCCAAGGCCTCCCACATGCAGAGGACCCTCAGGCATGAAGGGCTGTTCCAACTACCCTCCCCTTCCCCACAGACACTGACAAGCATAGGGATCCCAGCTCTCCAGGCCCCCAGCATGGCTGCCTGCCTGTTCTCCCAGGTGTGGCCAGCAGCCGCCTCTGCTAGTGACCACCTTCTATCAGGGAGCACTGGGTCAGTCACATTTACCATTATGACTCGAGGAATCCGTGCACTGACATTTCATTTTGATTTTGCTTTCTAATGGGAGGGGGAGGGGGAAGACGTGGTGGACTTCCAAACACCAAGGGCAGTCTTGCCCAGTAGAGTAACCTGCACAGGTTTAAAACGTCCTGCCTTTTCTCCCTCCTCCAGCCCCAGTCTGGCTCAGTAGGATCAGAGTAGGGTCTAATGTGAGAACTTTGGAAGTAGATCATTCATTTAGAAACTGTTCCTAGGAGGTCTTCAGAAGTGCCCAGGCCCCACTGAGGAAGTATGAGTGCATCCTCCTTTGCCATCCACCCTCCTCCCCAGTAAGCTCCTGGATGCAAAGAACTTCTGCACCCAATTTCACCTGGGAAGGGATCAGGTTGAAAAAAGTTAAAAACCACTGAACCTCATCATCTCCACAGTCCTGCAGATGGCCACCCTGTGAGTGGGTCTGTTAGCTGGTGAGAAGACCCAATGCTTCCCACCAAGGCAGGGCTGTCACACAGAACGAGGGACAAATTCATTTTATGTCACTCCAGAGGCTTCTTGGGTTCACCTAGAGGCCAAGGACAGATATAGGCAGCCACCAGCCTCTCCTCTCTGCGGGAAGGTGACCTTGCCTTCCAGGTTCCATTTCTGAAGCAAGATTCTGAGAGCTCCTATTTATTTATTTTGTTTAAATTCTATCTTCTTTTTTTTTTTTTTTTTGAGACAGAGTCTCACTTTGTCACCCTTGGTATCATGGCATCACAGCTCACAGCAACCTCAAACTCTTGGGCTTGAGCAATCCTCTTGCCTCAGCCTCCCAAGTAGTTGGGACTACATGTGCCTGCCACAACGCCCAGCTATTTTTTTTGTAGCGGTTGTCGTTTCAGCTGGCTTGGGTCAGGTCCAAACCTGCCAGCCTCAGTGTATGTGGCCAGCACCCTACCCACTGAGCTACAGGTACCACAGTGACTAAATTTCTAAGGGGATAATACTAAGGGTTGGGTCAGGCCAGTGAAGGGTGGAGTGGGGGTGAAGCTTTGAGTAAAAGGACATCCTTACTAAATCCCATGGCATCAGAGTGGATACTTAAGTGTCTACAGCCTTTCCTTAGACACACCTTCTCGACATGCTCTAGGGAAGCAGCCTAAAATAAATGAGGATGTTAAGAAAGAAGTTTAAGGGCTTGGCTCCTGTAGCTCAAGCGGCTAAGGCGCGAGCCACATACACCTGAGCTGGTGGGTTCGAATACAGCCCAAGCCTGCCAAAAAACAATGATGGATGCAACCAAAAAATAGCCAGGCGTGTAGCCGGCGTCTGTAGTCCCAGCTACTTGGGAGGCAGAGGCAAGAGAATCACTTGAGCCCAGGAGTTGGAGGTTGCTGTGAGCTGTGATGCCATGACACTCTACCCAGGGTGACAACTTGAGGCTCTGTCTCAAAAAAAAAAAAAAAAAAAAAAAGCTTAAGCTAAAAATGCCCCCACAAGGTCCACTCACAGAAAACCAAGAGCTGGCCACCACTCAGCTAGCAGAGATTATAAGGACCATGCCAGTGACTCAAACAGCAACCACAGCTCCTCCCAATGCACCAGAAGCCACAGCGCCACCACACCACCTACCTGAGCATACTGTTCCTTGAGTGGACCAGAAAGCCGGAGGACAGCACAGACATCTGCTCCAAGTCTGTGGGACAGGGAGATCAGAATCCAATTAACCTAGAGCTTCCAGGCTCCAGAAGAGGAATCCAGAGGATTGGGTGAAGTCCCATTTCTGCTAGCGATTATCATGTAACTTTGGGAGGTCTCAATGACCCTGATCTTTACTTCCTTATTGGAAAGCAGGGATATAACACTTTCTGTTCTGTCTCCCAAGCAGAGTTATTATAAAACTCATATCACTATAAAAGAGCCTTGAAACTAATAGGTAAAACTTATAAAAAGGTGATTCCAGTGTAAACATCTAGGCCTAGCAATATTCTAGCTGGATTAGGTTCCTGCTGAGACCCTGAACTAATTCTCTCACAGCCAGGGGTATCTCAGTCTCAAATGACTTGGTCCCCACAACATAAATAATTCATTCACTCAGTTGTTTGACTTATTCAACCAACAACTTATTAGATACTGCCCTGGGCCAGAGATGCTTATAGGTATGCTTAATGATATGGTGCAAATAGAGTTATTTTCTTTTTCTTTTTTTTTTTTTTTTGGGGGGGGGGAAACAGAGTCTCATTTTGTCTCCCTTGGTAGAATGCCATGGTGTCATAGCTCACAGAAACCTCAAACTCTAGGGCTCAACTGATCTTTCTGCCTCAGCCTCGCAAGTAGCTGGGACTACAAGCGCTCACCACAACACCTGGTTATTTTTTTTAAAGACAGGTCTCTCTCTGGCTCAGGCTGGTCTCCATCTTGTGCACACCACACAAGCTATCCACCCGCCTCAGCCTCCCAAAGTGCTAGGATTACAGGCGTAAGCCATCACCACAACCGGCAGATAAATGTTATTTTCATATCTCAGCTGAGGAAACTCAGGTTTAGCAAGAAGGATTGACACTCCCAAAGGAACACTGGAAGTAATGAAGCCAGAGCTGGTAAAATAAAAAATAATAAAAAAATAAAAAAAACACTTACCTCCTATACCTTTACTAGCATCAAGTATTGTTCTAATGCATTATCTCATTTAATCCTTACCACCCTAATGCATTATCTCATTTAATCCTTACCACCCTATTATACTCATTTTACAGATGACAAAACTGAGACACAGAGTAGATAAGAAACATGTAGAAGATCACATATTAATTAACAGTGAGCCAGGAGTTGAATCCCAGCGGTCTAATTCTAGGGCCTATGACCACTACTTGACTTCTGCATTGAAAGATTTAGGCAGTGACCTCTGCCCTAAGCTCCCCCACCACCCTTTAGCACCCTGTGGTACTAAACCAGCCTCCTAGTACTCCAGTACACTTGTGGTAGAAGAGAGGAGTCCCGTTCCACTTCCTCCCCTTCCTTAGCAAAAATACTCCCACAAAGAACTTTTTGCTTTGAGAGATACACGGTCCCAAGGTGTGAAAGGTGTTGCTGTTATTTGGGGAGGCAGTGAGGTAAAGCAAAAAGAACCACTCCTTGAAGCCAGAGCTGAATTTGAATCCTGGATTTGCCACTTATTTTTGAGTCCCTGGCAAGATTTTTGTTTAACTTTTCTGCTTCTTCATCTGTGAAATGTAGATACTAAAGCCAGGCAGTACCTAACGAAGTCGTGAGGACTACACGACATAATATGTACAAACAGTGCCTACCACTTAATAAAGACAATAAACTCCAACTATCAGGTGCTGCTTTAGGAATCTGCTGCGAGGATCCGTTATCGCGTATGGAAAACGCGCCAGCAGAAACAGTTGCTAACGCTCCCCAAAGAGACACCTGCAGTCTAAGAACTTCAGAGAGTTGTCGCCTGGTTCTTCGAGGTGGACGTGCTTTAGGTCACGCTGCCCATCCTCCATCGCCCCCAGACCCGCGCTCTCCCGGCCCTGCCGCCAGGACCCCGAAGCGCACCTGTCACATTAGCACGCGCCCTGCGTCGCGTGGTGCGAGCCCTCTCCACCCCCGCTCCACGGACACCTGCTCTGAAGCTCCTGGGTCACGAAGTCCTTCCCGGATTTCCTTTTCCCGCTGAACAGCAGCACCAGCCGCGGGGTGCCTCCCTGCGGGGTCATCGGCCGCCTGCTCCTGCTCCAGCTTCAGCCAGCAAAGCTTCTCCCTGCCCCCAAAACCGCGCCACTCCGCGCGGAACGGACGCGGCCACTACAGGGAGTGTTGACGAGCCATTCTGCCCGCCCTGCTCTGCAGCTGCATAGGCCCAACAGCCACACGTGCACATCTTGGCTCAAGTCTAAAGAAATAAGAGGAGAAAGAGAGAAAAATGTGGATGGAAAGGAGGCGTGTTCCCGCCGCAGCCTCCTCCCTAGCGGAGCTCCCCCGCCACACCCGCTTGGAACAGTCCGGCCCCGCCCACTCACCTCACAGTCCCGCCTTCTTAGCCGAGTCCTGGGGTGGATTGGACGTGACTACTTTCCCGTGGGGGGACGATGTCCTGAAACTTCCCGTGGTGAACCTCACGGTCCCCGTCAACACAACCTACGACATCGTGGAAAAATAATGTGTCGCTTATAATGTTGAGTAAGTTTCCAAGGCTGCCTTTTTATTTGTGTGTTACAATGCATGGACTCAGGCAAATCTTTAATGCCTCACAGGGAAAATGGGTCTTTCTGGCAATGTGAGGAGGCAATGACACCAGGGGCGTGTTTGGTGACATCACGACGAGGGTGGTGCTTGTCCTAACACGTGCTATTTTCTTTTTTTTTTTTTGAGACAGAGTCTCACTATGTCACCCTGGGCAGAGTGCTGTGACGTCACAGCTCACAGCAACCTCCAACTCTTGGGCTCTGCTTCCCGAGTAGCTGGGACTACAGGCACTCGCCACAACGCCCGGCTATTGTGTTGTTGTAGTTGTCATTGCTGTTTAGCAGGACCGGGTTCGAACCCTCCAGCCCCGATGCCCTAGCCGCTGAGCTATAGGGGCCGAGCTGCCTTCTCTTTACAGTCTCAAGCTGTCCCCTAGGTGGAGTGCCACGGCGTCATCATAGCTCACAACGACCTTAAACTCCGGGGCTTAGGCAATTCTCTTGCCTCAGCATTCGAAGTAGCTGGGACTACAGGCGCCCGCAACAACGCCCGGCAATTTTTTTAAGAACAAGGTCTAGCTCTGGCTCAGGCTGGATTCCAACTTATGCGCTCAATGTTGGGTTGACGCGGAGGTTCATGCCTATATTCCTAGCACTCCGGGAGGCTGAGGCGGGTGGATTGCTTGAGTTCAGGAGTTTTTAAAAGTGAAAAACTGAGGCAAGAGGATCGCTTGAGCCCAAGAGTTTGAGGTTGCTGTGAGCTATGACACTACGGTACTTTACCAAGGGCAACAAAGTGAGACTTTGTTTCAAAAAAAAAAAAAATTTGCCCTTTAAAGCTAGTGAGAACCCTCCCATCCCTTTTCTAGCTGCAGCTCAGCTCCAAAGGGTTTGGGAAGTTAGAGAGTTTGGAATGGCTGGGTGACTTTTTTTTTTTTAGACAGAGTCTCACTCTGTTGCCCTGGCTAGAGTGCAGTGGCATCAGCCTAGCTCTCAACAACCTCAAACTTCTGGCTCAACAATCCTCCTGCCTCAGCCTCCTGAGTAGATGGGACTACAAGTGCCTGCCACAACACCTGCACTTTTTCTATTTTAGTAGAGACAAGGTCTCACTCACTCTTGCTCAGACTGGTCTTAAACTTCTATACTCAAGCAATCCATCCACCTCAGTCTCCGAGAGTGCTGGGATTACAAGCATGAGCTATTGCACCCAGCCTAAATGTACATTTACAAAATATTCAGTACAAAATTTTACAAAAATATATAAAAATGTTCTTTACATATTGGCCATCACTCTGAAAAATTTTGTACTGAATATTTTGTAAATAAAGGTACATTTTTGGCCAGATGTTGTGGTGGGTACCTGTAGTCCCAGCTACTTGAGAGGCTGATGCATGAGAATCTCTTAAACCCAAGAGTTTGAGGTTGCTGTGAGCTGTGATGCCACAGCACTCTACCCAGGATGACAGCTTAAGACTCTATCTCAAAAAAAAAAAAAAAAAAGGGACATTTAACTACAATTTCCCATTTTCCCTATGGATGGCAACTTTAGGGGTGACATTTGGAACACCCTGTAGTACAGGTTAGAAAGGGGCTTTGAAGCCACTCTAATGAGATTGACAGGTTTTATCCAGAGTACAGCTCCCAGCCAGAAGTTAAAGAGGCAGAATAAAGGATGGTGATCTGTCCCTTCCCTGAATTCCCAGTTCTGCCTCTGCCCACAACAGCTGACACCCAGTCACAGTTAAGTAAGAGGAGTTGTTTTTAGCTATGACTTGCTGTCCTGAATTTTTCTGAGTTGTCAAAACAGAGCCTGCACCCATTACTGCCTCCATTTAATGGCTATGAGGTCATGTTAAGAGAAAAAGTATGGCATGGAGACTCACTTTGGGAGAAACCATTAACTTCTTGAACAATGAAAAGAGGTATATAAGAGTGGTCAGATATAAAAACAGACTTCAGGAGGGTCTCTTTTTTTTTTTTAAAGGCAACTCAACATAGAGTGGAAAGAGCATCAATGTGTGACAAAGTACAATAAAAATACTTTATAAATTCTAAAGAACCACCCAAACATAAAGCCTTCTTATTTATTTTATAGTTTCTGATTCAACACAGGATCAGATTTCCCACCTCATCTTTAATAAGCATTTTTTAAGCCTAGTGAAGCAGCAGGGATGGAGAAGGAAGAGAAAGAAATCTGTAACTTATTGTGGTCAATTAGTTATGAACACCACTGTACTTGACCAGTCAGTCCATAAACATTTTTTTAGGATGCCACTGAAAGTGCAAATCTCCTCCTTACTTGAGTCACCACGAGGAAGGGGTCAGAACTTCCTCCCAGCGTCTCTTCCCTCACCTGACCCAAACCTTCCTCCCCCACCTCCCTGCCCAATCAAGGTTCCTGGCCTTCCTGGTGGAGATCAGAAATTCCCCATATCCTAGTCTCTTCTCAGAAGTTTCCCTCTTGCCACTCACCTCAGCTGGACCTCACTGTTCCCTGCTGCCCCCTCAAGTGAAGGCTGGTCATTCCTTCACAGACCTCGCACTTCAGCACGGACTTTGTGTTTGTGCCTCCTTTCTCTTTCTGCTTCCAGATCATCACTCCCTCTGCCTCTTGGAAAACTCTGTTCCCCTAAGGCTTGTGCCACCCTTTTCCCTCAGTACTCAGTCACCCATCCTTGTGGCTCGTTCTCATTCCCTGAAACTTAGTCACTGGCTCCTGGTCTCCTTTTCCACCCAGTTCCTCTCATTGCTCTCGGTGACTTCAGCACCGTTGTGGCCAGTGCAGCCAACACTCTAATGCCCAGCCCTCAGTCTTCCACATTCAAGGCCTTTTTTCTGTCTTCCTCCTCCGATGCCATTGCTGGCTCCTATGGACACACTCTGGGCCTTGTCATCGTCATCACAGAAGCCATTCAACCTGCAAATTCACATACTCATACACCCAGCTTTTCAGGGTCACTTGCTCAGATACTCCCCAAAGTAGGGCTTTCCCCCCACCCAAGTCCACTATTGGTCCATAGAGCTCTCCACACTGTGACATCTGCCCCATCTCCCTTCCCCAATGCCAAACATACCACTGTGCAAAAAGACTCTGCTGTAGAGCTGGCCACAAATGTGAGGCTCTGTTTGAAGGCTGGATGCTGATGAGGGTGAGGCGGGAAAGGGAGAAGCAGGACAGGAGCAGGGACAACTAGGGAACAGAGTGGCAGAGTCCTTGGCGATGAAAATTGGAAGTCAGGGGTGTCTGATGCCACTGCCTCATGGAGGTACCAGCCTGCACACAATTAGGCACCCCCAGAACTCAGGAGCACACTTACCTGAGCATCATTCCTCACTAATGGATTAGGCCATTTAAAGAGGTTTGTCTGGCTTAGTGCCTGTAGCTTAGTGGTTAGGGCGCCAGCCACATAGACTGAGGCAGGCGGGGCTCGAACACAGCCTGGGCCTGCTAAACAACGACAACTGCAAAAAAAAAAAAAAATAGCCGGGAGTTGTGATGGGTGCCTGTAATCCCAGCTACTTGGGAGGCTGAGGCAAGAGAATTGCTTAAGCCCAAGAGTTAGAGGTTGCTGTGAGCTGTGACACCACGGCACGCTACTTAGGGCAACGTAGTGAGACTCTGTCTCAAAGAAAAAAAAAAGAGGTTTGTCTCACTAGGTGAAAGGACAGCTTGGAAGTCAAATTGAGGCCTATTTGAAGGACCCCCTCTTGCTGTGTCAGCACACTCAGGGACAGTTTGAACCTACAGGGGACCAGCTTATCCAGTTCTGCAGAGCCTGGAAGAGGGCCAGCTGGACGTTATCAGTGCCCAGGTGGAGAAACCCTGAGTGGGGTTACAAAGGTCAGCCCCGCAAAGCAAGGCTGTGGAACAGATGCTAGCCATCCTGGCTCAGGGACACTTCCAACTGTCATTGCTTCAACTCTCTCCTTTTTCCCATAGCCATTGCCCAGCTGACCCAGGCATTCCCTTCCACCAGTCCCTGAGCCAGGATGGTTGAGCTGGCTTCAGGATGGTTCCGGCTGTAGGTATGGTTTGTGAGTCAGCTCTCAGGGGCCTGATGGCTGCTGCCCCAGGGGAACAAAGCCTGGAAGACAGGGATGGAATGGGATGAGAATTGTAAGGAAGAAATCCCACAGGGAAAGAGAAAAAGGGGAGACAGAGTCTTTGGGGACCTTATTGAAGAGAAGTTGATTCATTTATATGTTTACTCATTCATTCAACATGTATTTAAACACAGTAGAATCTCTGTAAGTGACCACTCAAGGGATTGGACAAACTGGCCAACACACAGAGGTGATCAACATAAGGAACCAGAGCCACTGTACTGACACATACATGTGGTGCATGTCCAGTCTCTGAACATCACTTCAACTCAGGGAATGGGTCAGTGTAAGGAGGTGGTCAGCTACGGAGGTTCTGCTGTATATAAAATGGTACAGCTAGGGACACAGGTACAGGTAGGGACACAGCAATGAAAAAGAATCTCTCTCTGAAGGAACATTTGTTCTTTCTTTTTATTTGAGAGACACAGTCTCAAGCTGTCACCCTGGGTAGAGTGCCATGACATCATCATAGCTCACAGCAACCTCCAACTCTTGGGCTCAAGTGATCCTTTTGCCTCAGTTTTTTCTATTTTTATTTCTTTCTTTTCTTTTTTTTTTGAGATAGAGTCTCACTCTGTTACCTTAGATAGAGTGCTATGGAATCACAGCTTACAGCAACCTCAAACTCTTAGGCTCAAGCAATTATCTTGCCTCAGACTCCCAAGTAGCTGGGACTATAGGCACAAGTAGCTAGGAACACAATGCCTGGCTATTTTTAGAGATGAGGTCTTGTTCTGGCTCAGGCTAGTCTCAAACTCATAAACTCAGGCAATCCATCCACCTTGGCGTCCCAGAGTGCTAGATTACAGGTGTGAGCCACTGCACCCAGCCCAGGAGTATTCATTCTCATGGGAGACCAGCAAGTATAAAAAAGCTTAAGAAATGAAGGGACAGGCTAGTGGCTCACACCTGTAATCCCAGAACTCTGAGAGACCAAGGCAGGAGCTCAAGACCAGGCTGAGCAAGAGTGAGACCCCATCTCTACTGAAAATAGAAAAACCACCCAGGTGTGGTGGCAGGCACCTGTAGTCCCAGCTACTCAGGAGGCTGAGGCAGGGGGATCACTAGAGCCCAAGAGTTTGAGGTGGCTGTGAGCTAGACTGACCATGCTGTACTCCAGCTGGAGCAACAGAGTGAGACTCTGTCTCAAAAATAAATAAAGTGAACAAATGGATGGGGGACTCCTTGGGGAGAGCTGGGAGGCCATGACTTCACTCTAGAAGGTAGAAGGGTCCTGGTAGTTGTCCTTAGGCTAAGATCTTACAACCCCATACTCAGTGACTCAGATTCTTGGGGCTTCTCATCAAAGGACCCCTCCCTGCCCAATTCAGCCCAGCCCTCCACTGTGCAGCTTCCAGCAGGCCTGCTTCTGCTGCCCCCCTGTGGCTGGCACCAGGCATCTCTGCAGAGGGAGCCCGGGGTGAAGTTGGCAGCACTCAGGGACAGCACCGCCTCAGCTCAGACCCTGAACTCCAAGCCCAAAAAGCCAAAGAGAGGAAGGAAAGGGAGGGAGCGAAGAGGGAAGAAGAAGGCTCCTAAGCAGGGCTCTGCAGCCCCAGGTTATGGTCTCCACTCTGGCCCTGGCAAGTTTTGTGAGTTTGGAAGTCACTTCCCTCTCTGGGCCTCAGTTTCCACCTCTGAATAAGGGCCCTTCCAAGGCTAACCATTGAGGCAGCAGCTGGGGACCAGAACAAACACCATCAGGGTAGCTAAAGGCGGGAAGGAGGACAGAGCCACCTGCCCAGGCAGGAGGAGTCGGCTAAAAAGAACACAGTGGGAGCTCAGATGCTCCTCTCCAGGAAGGACAGGGAAGAAGGACCTGGCATTTCAAGTGCCCACAGGTGCCCTAGGAGCTGTGGGCTAGTCTTCTTCCACCATCACTCTCTAGCTATGATGTGACCTTAGTAAAGTCAACTAATCTATCTCAATTTCTTTTTCTGTTAAGACAACTGTTCTCAACCTATGGGTCATGACCCACAGGAACTGTATTAACAGGCCAGGGCATTAGGAAAGTCGAGAACCACTTGTGTTAAGAGATGTTAATGGTCTTGGGCAGTGCCTGTGGCTCAGTGTGCCAGCCCCATACACTAAGGGTGGTGGGTTCAGACCCAGCCTCGGCCAAACTGCAACAAAAAGGTAGGCAGGTGTTGTGGCGGACGCCTGCGGTCCCAGCCACCAGGGAGGCTGAGGCAGGAGAATCGCCTAAGCCCAAGGATTTGGAGGTTGCTGTGAGCTCTGACGCCACAGCATTAACTACTGAGGGTTAATAAGTGAGACTCTGTCTAAAAAAAAAAAAAAAAAAAAAAGAGATGTTAATGGCCTTACCTTCTTCAGAGTCTGCTTCCCAGCTGTCTCACTTTGTCACCTTCCATAGAGTTCTATGGCATCATAGTTCACAGCAACCTCAAACTCGGGCTCAAAGCAATTCTCTTGCCTCAGCCTCCCTGGTAGCTGGGAGTACAGGTGCCCACCATAGGACCCAGCTATTTTTTAGAGACAGGGTCTTACTCTTGCTCAGGCTGGTCTTAGACTCCTGAGCTCAAGCAATCCATTGGCCTTAGCCTCCCAGAGTGCTAGATTACAGACATGAGCCACCACTCCTGGCTAGAGAAATACTTTCAAAAATTAATGACCCTATAAGAGATGGGAGGGGTGGCCTGTTTCTTTGCAGGCCTCCTGTCACTGTTTCTGTACTAGTCCCTCTCTATAAAGTGGCCTCCATGAGGACCAGTGTCCATGTTCCAGATGAGCAAGCATTGGTGGCCAGCCTCCTTGACCCATGGGCAACTAATCTTCCAAAGGGGGCTGTCTAGCATTTTCCTCTTGTCCAGCCAGGGGTCCTGTCCCTGTGGCTTTGAACAGGATCACCTTGATGCCTCAGTGGGTGAGTGGCTCCCCGGTGCTGGGTGCATCCCTTTGCACAGAGAAGGGAAATGTCCCCTGCTGGCAAGAACTTGGGCAAAGGGACCCTGCCCTGAAAAGGAAGAAAAGGTGGGTGGGGGGAATGGCAAGAATTGGGATGCAGGGATATGCAACTTGGAGAAGCAGAGGGGTGATCTGCTGACTGGTCCTACCCTTGGACCCAAATTGCATAAAATCAAACCCAGAGCCTCCCCCTCCAACACCCACCCTACAAAACAAGCTTTGGTTTTTCTCCTCCTTTCCCAGTTTTGCCGTAGGAAAAGTGTCACCTGCCTGTCAGAACTTATCACTTTCCCCTGTCCTCCTCCAATCCAAATCCAGTCTGTTCTAATTGATGGTCTTAAGTCAGGCCCCTGCCAACTCTGTCCTGGTTGCTGCCTCATTCCTTCTACCTCCTCCCATTTCACATCTCTCTGCTCCCTCTTGCAGCTGCCCACCATACCCAGAGTGTGTCTTCTTCATACCCCTTGCATGCCTTCAGCGACACCCCCCTATTTCCTGTGACAGGACTAAAGGGTTTTCTCCCTCTGAGAACCCCTGGCCACCAGCTGTTCCATTGCCCTCAGGCTTCACCACAGCTCAGCCCAAAATCCCCTCCCCTGTCACAGAAATCCTCTCACTTTTCAGCCAGTCGAGAGGACTTCAGGGTAGGACCCCTATAAGGTAACACCCAAGGGACTGGAACAAGCTGGTCAACACACAGAGGTGGTCAACATAAGTTAGTAGGCCTGCTTGTACGGACACATCCACGTGGGGCATGTCGGGTCTGTGAACATCAGGCAACGTAGAAGGTGGTCAGTGTGCAACGGTGAGCAGCAGTGGAGTTACAATTCTGTTCTGTGTTTATACCCAGCATAGGGTAAGCCCTGCCAGTTCTGTTAGGTGGTTTGAGAACCAATACCTCTCCTTCTCCCATATCAGAGACTCCCAGTTTCTTTCTCAGAGGTTAAGTAATATAAAAATAAGGACTATTTTATCACTACTCTGCAGATCGAAAAGCCTTTTCACTTGTCTTACAATGGCTCATTCAATCACCACCACAGCCTCTGAAAGGGACACCTGCAGACTCCAGTTAGGACCTTAAAGGCTGAAGCAGAGCCCTAAGCCGGGAGGGCCATGCAGGAGGCCTGGCATTCTGCGTTTCTGCCCTCAGGCCAAAATATCTGGTTTGGGCTCTCACCTGGCCCAGGTGAATCAGTGACTGGGGTACAGCTTTTGTTCTCTTTGTCCCATTTGGGAGCAGGCAGGCACCTGTTCTGGGAGCCAAAGACATGGGCGAGAACATTAAGGGAAGTCTATGAGGTAAGGGAACAGGAGTCTGAAGTGAGGCTGACAAAGGTTTCTGTGGCTCAGGCAGCTGAGAATGAAGCAGGGAGGGGAGAGACCCACTCCCACCCTGCACCCCCTCCCCACCAGACCCCTGCTGCAGGCATGTGAAGGGACCAGAAGAGGAGGCCTTCCTGCATCAGGGTAGCCTGGGAGGTCCCCATGGCAACAGCCAGCTAGTCCAGAGTCCTCAGCCAAGCAGAGGAGGCTGGGAGCAGCTCTCAAAAGAGCATATGCCAGTGACCCTTCCAGAGCCAATGGGGCTGTCAGGCCTGGAGGTGACCCACTTCCACCCCACCTGCCACCCAGGAGAAATGTGAGTATAAGGCTGTGGGGAGAGGCTAGGGATGGAGGCCTGGAAGGCCATGAGCCTTCCAGGAGCCAGGGAGCTCCTGAAAGGGGTAAAGGGCCAGAGGGGCACAGGCTGGGGGACCTGGGGAAGCCTGGCAAGAAGATGTAAGCTGAACAATGAGAGGCAGGGTGGGAGTGAGAAAGGGCAAATTAGGGACCGCTGGGAAATGAGTTTGTGGACCTGGACAAAGGAAATGGAATTTTTCCACCTAACAGTAGAAGACCCAAGGAGACCACCTTACTCCAGGGACTCTACCAAAGCTCCCCAGAGCTGAGCTGTCAGGGCAGCAGGCTCTTCTCAGGAAAACTGGAGAGACTTGGGACTCCCACAGAACAGAGCAGAAAGCCAAATACGCAGAAGAGCCCGGCCAGACCCTAGGAGCCCAGTGGGCCTGCCCTCAGTCTCACCCACGCCACCTGGACCAGGAGCTGTCCCCAGCCCTAAGAGAAAGAGCAGTCCTGTCCCTTGGCTCCAGCCCCTTTACTCTTCATCTCCACATGCAGGCCTCACACAGCATCTTATAGTCTGGGACTGGGGCTTCCCGCTGTTCACTACCATGAGAGCACAGGTGTGTTAGAAGTGATCTCACAACTTATGAGTGTGAGGGTCACCGCCCAAGGGCACTCCAGAGGAAGGGTGACCTGTATGGCCAATGCCCCTACATCCCAGCCCTCTCCACAGTATCCCTTTGGTTAACAGATCTCTTTTCCCTGATTCAGCAGTTTCAGAAACCCCAGGTCAGCCCTACTTCCTGGGTGAGGAAGAGGAGGGAGCTTTGGGGGAACTTCCCAGCCTCCCTGAGAGTTCGTTATGCAAACAAAGGAAATAGACCTTAGAAATGAAACTGAGAAGCCCCAAGAGGCCACAATAAGAGTTCACAGCGTCTGGAAGCCCAGGTAGGCCAGGCTATGTCCTTCTCTCTCTCCCTTCCTCAATAGGCCCTCACCTGGGGCCAGCACCTGCCATGGTTCCTTTGTTCTCTCTCTCCTCTCTCTCTCTCTCTTTTTGGTCCTTACATGTGTTCCCTCCCTAGCCTTCCCTATCCCCACCACATCCCACACCTGACTTAAGTGAGCTATACTCTTAAGCCCTTCCGCTGTGTTACATAGCACTTGCTAAATAATACGGAAACCAATTACAGCCCCTTCTAGAGCCTGCAGTCCCTCCCCTCCTTAACTGACAACACTCCTCTGACCTGGCCTGTGCAATCACACCACACTGTTCTACCCCCTAGGCACTTCCAGGGTGGTCAGGGAGCCCTGTGTGCTGCCAAAGGGGTTGAGGTTAGATCTCAAGAAGAACTTCCTAAAGAAGTCCAGCCCAGCAGAGTATGGCTCTTGTCGAGAGGCCCAGCCAGTGGAGCAAGTGAGGGGAGACCAGGTCCACAGCACCCGTGGAGCCAGAGTGCCACTGTGCGAACCCTCCCCTCCCAACCCCTCCCCTCCCTAACCCCGAGCTGGGGGTGTGGGTGCCTCTCCCTCCCACACACCTGCCCTGAAGAAGGCAGTAACTCCGAGGGCCAAACACAGATCATTTTTCTTACATTCTTCATTTGATCTCTTCCTCAGTCCTTCAGTCCCCTTTTTTGAGGACAGGAAACCCAAAGTTCCCAGAAATTAATTTATTCAAGATCATTTGGCCTGGATTTGAGCCCAAGACTCAGATTCCAAAACCCACACTCCTGTTTTTCAACCTCCCAGGTGCAACCAGGGCAGCTGTGAGCAAAATGGGGTGTTCCTGCCAGGATCCAGGGTGTGCTGGGAGGGTTAGGGTGTGCTGGGAGGGTTGGGGTGGGTGGGTGGGGTGTGGGGCAGAACCAGGCCTGGGAAGAAGTCACATCAGGCAGACCCCTGCCACAGCTCCTGCAGCATCTGTTAGATTTGAGTCTGCAGTTCACACACAGAGGTGAGGCCACACAGAGGTGAGGCCATGAGGCCATGTGAGAGGTTGGGGTAAAAGGGGGCTTCACGCCCCAGGGACAACTGCTTCCAAACCTAACAAAACCCCAGGGAAAGTCCTTGTGCTGGACCTCCAGCCAGTAGCTCTAGTCAAATCCAAGAGGCACTGGTCAGCCTGCAGAGCCGGAGGGGCCACACACACACCCCCAAGAGAGAACAGAGCTCTTTGGCTTCAGAATTGGGTTGCCATACCCACTCCACCCTAGAAAACAGGCTTCCCTCCAGCTCCCCTACACAGTGACAACACAATCAGACCCCCAGGGGGGCATCCCTGGGCCCTGAACATTTGCATATTTTGTACAGACAGCAAGGCAGGTTCAGCTAAGGCCTTTTTCTAGCAGAAGTGGCATCAGTGCAGGGCAGGCTTCACTCTGCTCTGTGGAGGACAGCTAAGGACACCAAACAAACCAGGAGAGATACCCAGTTTAATGGTCTGAGCCTGACCTCCAGGGCAGGGCCTTAGCCCCGGTGGTGGTGGTGGTGGTGGTGGTGGTGGTGATGGCTGTGTTCCTCCCTGGGCCTCTTTGAGTGCTTGTTCTTCTTCCCTAACCTGTGGGAGACATGCAGTAGGAGGAGGAAAATACTATTAGAGGACAATTCCATGTGATAACAGGGGCTCTCCAGAAAAGGACTCTGTTCCTAACAAAGCAAACTTGGACAGCTACCACCAAATACTTAGGGAAACCTGGTCTCCCAAAATGAAGGCTCCAGCCAGGAGGCAGAAAGGTGGGGACCTCCCTCACCCCAGGCCACACAGACATAGGCAGAGCAGAACAGCTCTGGAAAAAACAATCCCCCAGCCCAAAAGTGGACTCAGGACTGCTGGGGATAGGTGCTTCATGTACTCAGAGGCAGACAGGATGCACACCTGGATGCCTTCTTGAAGGGAAGCCCTCGAGCAACAAGCAGTAGAGATAAGCCTCAAGCTAAAGACCCCAGACTCAGGCCCTGCTCCTTCCTACCCTCCAAGCTGCCTCCCTGTGTCTCAGCAGGCCCAGCCTCCCAATCCCTACCTCTTCTTCAGAGCTTTGTCTCCAAGCAAGTGACTGAAGATGAAGTCCTCAAAGTCATCCACCTGGTCATCATCGCCTGTCTCTCGCATGGCCACCTCCTCTAGACTGTCCTCCAAGGCATCCACAAAATCCCGGAAGTGCAAGTGGTCATGGCGAAAGATGCCATCCTCACCAAAGTAAGTGGGTGACAGGGGTAGCTTTGTGGTCAGCTGCCCAGCCCAAGGCAGCCGTGCCAGGTATGTTCTTAGCAGAGAGGCCAGCTCCTCTTGCCGTACCGGGGCCATCTCTGTGCCAAAGAAGGTCAGGCCCTCCTGCCGGGCACACTCATCCACACCTGAGCAGCCCTGTGGTGCCCGGTACTTGTACCTCAACAGCTCTGCCCAGGGTGGCAGGGGATTATGCTGACCTTTAGCCCCTTCCTCCCACCAAGGATGCCTCTGCTTTTCTCCAGAGAAGTGAAAGTTCCCACTTTTCCTTGGGTATTCCTTGGGGCCCTGCCGCCTGCTATCCTTCTTGCTCCCCCACTCCTCTATATGTGGCTTAAGCTCCTCTTGCTTCCCTGCCAGCTCCATGTCTTCTTCACCACCCCAACTCTTCTTCTTTCCCCGGCCAGACTCCTTCTTATGCTTCCAATGCTCAGCCTTCCGGCCCGTCTGCCCATCCCGCCACTGGTCCTTTCTACTCCACTCCTTGGAATTCTGGAAATGGGGCTTCTGATGCCAGGCCTCTGAGGCATTGGCAGACACTCCAGGGTCCTGGCCCAAGTTCTCCAGGCCCTGAAGTTTCTGGGCCAATCTGTGGCCCAGCTCAGCCAGGCCAGCATGAGCTGGGTCCCCCCGGCCAGCATCCCGCAAGCCCCTCTCCAGGTCCTGCTGTACAGACCCCAGCAGCCGCCGCTGCCTCTCCAACTCTTGTCTTAATGCCTGAGCGTCAGCCTCCAGCTGCTCCTTGTGCTCTAGAAAGCCTGGATCTGGCTCCTGACCCCTGGGGCCTTGCTCCTTGCCACCCTGCAGGCCTCTGCCCCAATGAAGGCACACCCCATCTATGCCCCGGATGCAGTCAGCCTCCAGCCCCTGGAGCCGGGCCCGCAGCTGCTGCAGCTCTGACTCCAGGGCTCGCTGGAAGGCTTCACCCTGCTGCAGGGCCCCCCGGAGCCGGGCGTTCTCCTCCTCTAGCCCTTTGGGTTGGTGCATCAGGCTCTGAAGCTCTTCCTTCTGGGCCTGGAATATGGTTAGAGGAGGAGGAAACCACAGGAGTCCATTTCAAGATGGGCCCAATGGCTTCTGCCCCAATTCTAGTCTATTGTAGCAGGCAGCAACCGGAACCCTTTTTATGGCCTGGAATACCCAGAGATTTGGTTCTTATCCTCCACCCCAGGGATCCTCAAATTCCACCCTGGATCTTATCATCATCTATGTTCTTATACAAACACACAATTCTTAGAGTCACCTAAGGGTAGCCAATATGTGGCTCTCACAGCCTTATTTCCACCTTCCTTACATGGAGCAGACATTGTTAATTGCTCACAGCCCTTGGAGTGTTCTTCAAACCCTTCTCCACATAGTGTTCCAGGGAGACTGCGCAATCAATCAGAAGAAACATGCCTTGTGAAGTAGGCACACCAGCCCTGGCCTAAACCTTGGTATGAGGGTGGGACCAAGGCACTGTGAGATGCCCTGACTACAGTGGGGAAGACAGAGCATCAAGGTGTTGGGGGGAATAGAAGCTCCTCCCTGAGGAGGATACTGGGACAGACACCTGGCCTAGGTGCTCTAGCCCAGCTCACTCCCTCTGGTCTGTGCCCACCTGCAGCTGGGCCTGCAGCAGCCGGATGTCCTGGTTCTCCTTGGCCAGCTTGTCCAGCAGAAGGCCCATGTTCTGTAGGTTGGGGACACTGTCAGGAGGCACTGAGGCCTGCAGCTGTTCCCCAAGCCTGTTCTGAAGGCAGAAGAGCCAATTAGTGCATGCTGTCCACAGCCAAGCAGCCAGGCTCTCCCCAGCCAGCCTCTGCGCACCTACAGTGACATTCATGCACCTAGTGACCCTGACACATACCTGCCCATCCCCCACAGCATCCAACAGCTCAGTATCAGATTCCATGTCTGGGAAGACTTGCAGTTCTGCCTCCTCCAAGGGCTCTGTGGGAAAGTGAAGCTCTGAGACTGGTCCCAACACACGAGCCTCTCTACTCCCACCTGCCCACCCACCCACATAGTTACCCCTCCTGCCCTGGACCCACCCTGTGTGGCTGAGAAGTCCAGCAAGGTAAATGGTCACTCTTAACAGCTGACAAGAGCAATAACTGAGAAATAAATGTGCAGCCCCCAGCACCCCTAGAACCACAACAGACAAGCATGGTCTGGGACCCCACTCACCTGTCTCAGACTCTGAGAGGCCACCTGGGATGGAAACAGAGGAGTCTGGTGAGGCCTTCAGGGAAGCCGGGGCAGGGGAGGAGGTGAGGCAGGGTGAGCATGGGGCAGAAGGGCAGGGCCAATGCAGGGCTCAAGGCCCGCCAGGGAGCTAACACTTACCAGACAGAAGGAGGAGGCCCAGGCCCAGCAGGACCAGGGCTCCGAGAAGGCACATGTTGAGGGAGAAGCCCAGCTCCCCACCTCCACCCTCACACTCAGCCTGGTCCGCCACATCCAGGGGGTTCATGGGCTGGGGCAGGTGCAGGTGAGGCTCCCGACCCCGCCGTCTCCGAAGACCCTCCATGTCTACATCGTCAGTGTCATTCTCACTGCTGGAGCAGTGGCCCTCCTCCCTGGTCCACACTAGGGACAGAACAGGGAGCAGCTACAGCACAGGACACAGAGGGGAAATGGAGGAAGGCACAGGGGGACCACAGCCCTGACTGCGCAGAGGGGCACATGGAAACCTGCCCTCTTCTGCATAGGCACCACTAACTGTCCCTGGTCCAGTCTCTTCAATCTACAAACTACAAGAGCCACCTTGATCCTAAAAGCATTTCCCTCCTCCAATATGTGCCTCCCCAGACTTCTGCAGCCATGACCATTCTCCTAGTTCCCTCCAGAACTTTGGCAGCTCCTTGTCAGCCTCCCTCCCTGGCTCTTCCCTGGTCCATCCAGGCAGTGGCCTCCCTGTCACCACTTCAAACTCTCTGCTTTCTCACTGCATAGTCAGGACCCTCTCATCCACAAAGTGACCCTTCCCCCACAGCAGAGGTCCCTAATCCACTCCTCCTGCTTGTGTCCACCTGCAGCTGGACATGTAGCAGCTGGATATCTGGTTCTCCTTGGCCAGCAGAAGGCCCATGTACCGTGGACGGGACCACTTTTACAGTGTCACAACCATCTCATCCACAACAGTGACCCCCTACAGCAGATGAATTCCTAATCTGTAACTCTAGCTCTGACCTCCGTAGAGCTCAAAGTAGTATTTCTGACTGCCCACCAGCCACTGCCCTCCAGGTGGCCCGCAGGGACCAAATAATCCGTTCATTGTCCTTCAAACTGGTTATTTTCTGCTCCTCCCCCAATCTGAGGACAGACATTATGTCTGCCATCTCACTGACCAAGCCCTCCCTCCCCACCTCACACCAGACAACTAGATAGTTCTATACTTAAACAAGTCCAAATATCCCCCACACTCTCACAGTACCTGCTTCAGTGCAGGACTGCAGCACCTTTGCTTGACCTTAGATTTAGGTGCCTCCTAAATGGCTCCCAGGCCCCAGCCTTTCCCTCTACTATGTCACTTCAACAGGGACAAACTCCTACACTCCTCTACCACAAGCCTCAGATGGAGCCTCCTACGGATAGGATAGGTGGCCTCCACGGTTTTACTGCAGCAATCTTGGCTGGGAATGTTCTTTTCCTCCTGCTGTGCCTACCAACGCCTAGGGTCCACTCAGGGTCACCTCAGCTTGCCTCCTGACTAGACCATAACCCTTTCTTGGGCATCCTGACTCAGTCTGGTCCACCTCCTACACAGGCCAGGAGACACCTTCCCTCCCTCCTCTCAGGCCCAGAGCTATACATGAAATGGCCTCCAGAAACGGTTGGATTTTAGAAAAAAACAGTAGGCCCCATGGCAGAGAGGACAGAATTAACCAGACAGGGGCCCTGCCACTTAGCAGCGGGGTGACCTTGGTCGTCACTTAACTTTTCTGAATCTTAGTGTCCTCAGGGGTAGTGAGAACCAAGGCACCAAGCTGCTAAGTTCCAGGGCTTGCACCAGAGCCAACACTCAGGGGCTATGGCTGACCCATTTCCCGTAACGTCCAGAAGTATCAGAACAGAGTAAGACAAGAAAGACATACTTCCTTTGGGGGTTGAGGGCAGATCCTTCAGAGGGCTCTGGTCCTCCAGGTCCTGTGTGTCTGGTTCCAGGCCTGTCACCACAGGAGTCTCCTGCAAGTCTCCCTGGAGCACTGTGTCTCCTGGGCCAGTGGACTCCAGGCCACAGCCATCACCTTCCCAGGCACCCTGGCACAGATGCAGGCACAGCCATGAGCAGCCCTAGGCTCTCCCCCACTCCCCTCCCTTCTCCCCAGAAGGTCCTCACCTTGGCATCAGCCTCCTCTGGAAGAACGGTACTGGCCTGGGGGCTTCCAGCCTGGAAGAGGATCCCTGTGGTGAGAGAAAAGGCCCTAAAGAAACCACTGTCCCAGCTGACTATGCTGAGAAGCCCTTCAGCTCCCACAGGCCCTGCCAGGTTGCAAGAGGCAGGGAGAAAGATGGAATGAGGGAAGGAGTTTAAACTGAGATTATGGAGGAAGTAAGGTCAACCAGCTTCCCTTTCTCTGAGGAAACCGGGAAATCCCAGAACTGTAAGACCCTCAGCAGGGCCCCATTACCTTCTCCATCCAAGGTCTCAGCTAATTCTTCCCCATCTGTCTTGGGGGAGCTTCGAGGAGTCTTGGGGGCTCTCTCAGATTCTGGGTTCATCCTGGACTCTGGGCCCAGGGTCTCCACAGGCAGGCTCTGGAAGCAGGGCAATACCAGAAGCATGTGCTCTGCTGGGGTCCCTGGGACTGGCTGTGCCAACCAAGGACTCCAACCCACACCTCAGAAAACATGATACACTCAGTAGGGAGGTCATCCAGAAAGGGTCTTAGTTCAGCATAAAGTGCTTGGCCGTCCCAACCCATTCAGTGCTGTGAGGCACTGTCAGAGGTAGGTGTCTGTCAAACAGCACCATTGGACAAGGCACTGACCACAGTACACACACCCCCACCAGAAGCCAGCCAGAGCCTAGGCCCCCTTCTAAGACCATCGGTGCTCCCCCCACAAATGAACACCCTAATTGTCAGTTGGAGGGTAGAAGGAAGGCAAGAGAACAAAGTCTCCTGGGTGCCCAGGGTGACCCTTCCCCCCAGTTATGCTGCCCAGGGGTATCCCTGTGATTGCCCTCACAACTGGCCAACCACCTATATCTTCCGTGCTCTTCTGGCCCTTACACTCCCCCATGCCCATCCCCAAGTAGCTGTTCACAGAAGCCTAACAGCCCACACCAGGCAGCCTGTCCCCCATAGGGCCCTGGCCACAGTCTCGCCCTCTCCCGCCTCTGCTTAGTCCTCCTTGGCAGGCTCATTGCCTACCACACCTGCACAGCTCCTGCTATCTCTTGAAAAATAATTCTTTGGCTCAGTGCCTGTAGTTCAGTAGTTAGGGCACTGGCCAAATACACCAAGGCAGGTGGGTTTGACCCAGTCCAGGCCTGCTAAACGATGACAACTACAACAAAAAAATAGCCAGGCATTGTGGTGGGCACCTGTAGTCTCAGCTACTTGGGAGGCTAAGGCAAGAGAATCGTTAAGCCCTCAAGTTTAAAGTTGCTGTGAGCTGTGACACCATAGCACTCTACCAAGGGTGACATAATGAGACTGTCTCAAAAGAAAATAATTCTTGACCTTAGTAGATGTATTTGCCATTCCACTTTCAGATCAAGTTTTTCAGGCCAGGCCTGATGGCTCACGCATATAATCCTAACACTCTGGGAAGCCAAGGCAGGTGGATTGCTTGAGCTCATAAATTCAAGACCAGCCTGAGCAAGAGTGAGACCCCCATCTCTAGAAATAGCCAGGCATTGTAGCAGACACCTGTAGTCCCAGCTACTTGGGAGGTTGAGGCAAGAGGATTGCTTGAGCCCATGAGTTTGAGGTTGCTGTGAGCTGTGATGTCATAGCACTCTACCAAGAGCGACTGTAAAACTCTGCCTCAAAAAAAAAAAAAAAAAAAAAAAAAAAAAATCAGGGTGGCGCCTGTGGCTCAAAGGAGTAGGGCACTGGCCCCATATGCCAGAGGTAGTGGGTTCAAACCCAGCCAGCCAAAGAAACGAACAAACAAAAAAATCATGTATTTCCTCATAGACATCCTAGAAGTCAAGAATCATAACCTGCTGTATAGGGGAGGACAAAAAGAGGCACCCTAACAGGAGGCCAGGGCTCCGACCAAGAGTATGGTTCCTATCCTGCTCCAACCTGCCTCCCCTGCCAGCAAGCCCTAGTCCATGTGTCCTGCTCCAGTGTCTTCCCTGAGGTCAACTCCTGACTCCCAGCCAGGCTCCTCAAGGGCACCTCAAGCTCCACACGTCTAAATCAAGCTCTTTGCCTTCCCATCATGGTGGCTCCAATGCACCAAGTCACTGGGCTCACAGCTCTCTCAAGAGACCCCTTTGACAAACCGCTGCTACCCCTCCCAGTCACTCAGCTCTCTCCTGCCAGCTCTTCTTCTCAGTGGCACCAGGAGCACAGGAGTTCCCTGGACAGCTGCAGTTCTTACAGCTGTTCCTACAGCTTCACCCTCTGCCCAAAGAAGTGGCTGTCCTGAAACTCAAACTCAAAGCCTTCTCTGACTTCCCATCAGGATGAGGCCTAAATGCCTCTGCCAGGCCCTGAGGTCTCTTCAGGGGTTCCCAGGCTCTGACCCCTGTCTCCAGCTCATTCATGGGCTCCTCAGTCTCTCCCAACGTGGCTTTCTCAGTCACCTCAAGACCATTGCTCACGTTGGTCTTCCCACCAGAATTCCCTCCCAGTTGCTCTCAGCATACCCCCTGGCTCCCTTCCTTCATGGCATGGGCCAGTGTCAACCCCTGACCCCTGGAGCCTGACCACCTTGTCCCTGCTATGAGAGTTCCTCTAACAGCCAGCAGGCAGTGACACAAGTAGATATCAGGACCCAGGACAGGGGCAGACCCAGAAAGCAACACCCGGCCCCGCAGGAACCACAGTGACCTCCCTGCCACATGGCTGCCAGGCCCACTCCTCCTACCTCTGAGCCAGCAAGCACCCAGCTGTTGTCCGGATCTGGACAGGAGGCCATAGCTGCTGAGGTCCTTGCGGCTGCTGTGGCTGCCACCTGCAGCTCTCTTAAGGGTTGGAGCTCCTTTCAGGGAAGATGGGATACAGAAAGCAGCTATGGCCGGGTTCCAAGACTTGAGTTCTGAGAGCAGCCTTCAGAACCCAGCCTGGTTCCAGTCCTCCACTCCCCATCCCCTCAGCTCCTCTAGGCACCATGTGCCTTGTGAATCAGAATCTGCCAAAAGCCAGAAAGAAGCCTGACTCTTCCAGGGACCAATCAGGCCTTGGGAAACTGAACTGACCTTGAAAGGTCAAAGAAGCTTAGGGCTGTCAAGGGACTGATGAGCATCCTGTCCAAACCCCTGACATCATAGGGAGATGAAGCCCGGAAAGGCTGACAGACGACTTGCCAATAAGAGCAAGGACAACAGCACAGCCCAACCTTCACCATTCCAGGCACAACCACAATCACTGCCTCTTCCCCCAGTGCCAAACAGAAAGACTAGATGGTTTCTCTCAGTACCACACATCACAAATCCTCTGTATGGTCTAGTGTGGGGGCGGGGGGATCTCAACACTGGCTGTACATTGGAATCAACTAAAATTCTGATTCAATTGAGTGGGGCATAGGTCTTTTTAAAACCTCTCTCATGGCTGAAGGCAGTGGCTCACACCTGTAATTCCAGCACTTTAGGAAGCTGAAGTAGGAGGATGGCTTGGGGTCAGGAGTTCGAGACCGGCCTGGACAACATAGTGAGACCTCCATCTCACTAAAATAGAAAATTAGCTGGGTGTGGTGGTGCACACCTATAGTCCTAACAACTTGAAAAGCTGAGGCTAGAAGATTCCTTGAACCCAGGAGTTCAAGCCTGTAGTAAAATATGATGGTGCCACTATACTCCAGTCTGGGCAATAAAACAAGACCCTATCTCAATAAAATAAAAAAATTACATTCTACATGTATAAATAAAGGTATATTGTGAAAAAAAATTACACATAAAACCTCTCAGATGATTCCCATGTAAAGCCAGGGCTGAGAACCACTGGCATAGCTTAGATCCATCTGAAAGCACCTTTAGAAAATCTCCTTATCACTCTCACTCTCTATCCTAAATTCTGTTTTCCTTTTTAGTAATCTCCAGAGTTTGGTCTTAGGGAACTTGAAAGTGACTGAGAAAAGGGATTTATGACAACTATCACTTAATAGTTTATAAATCACTTTAAAGCTTACAAAGAATAGACAAAAATCAGGGCTGTGGTCCTGCCCCCTACTAATCTGCTCTGACTTGTTAGGGAGGGGAGCAAGAATTCAGGAAAACGGACCAGGGTAGAAAAGGACAGCAAGTCCCTTTGAAACCAACCACATGGCCCCCTTCTATGTGAGCTGGTTTTAAGTCCTGCATGGTGCCTTGATCTTGCCAGTCAAGCCAAGAATAGGTGAATGATTCCTTGCTGTGTCTTCCCCACTGCCGATGCCTCCCAGATACAAGCACCCACCTCACGTAGACAGGAGAAGGCTTTGATTATTTCCCCATACCTAGTCAATGGAACACTCTGGCATGCTCCTACAGGCATCCACACAGCCACTACTGTGCAGCCTCCTGCTCTTGGCTCCTCCCCCACTATCTGTCATCATCTCCCATCCCCAGTTGCTACACGTGATGATTAACAGGTGGTGACAGGAAGGAAGTGGCCATGTTTATCCCTGGCTGTGTACAGCCTGCTCAGGTCCTCCAGAACCAAACACCATGGCAACCAGGGTGATGTCAGACCCACTGTCTCCATGGAAACCAGCGATGGTATTTGGGTCAACATAACAAACACTTCTGAGACCCTCCAGGAGAGGGTCTAGAACTCCTGTATTTGGGGTCCCAAATCCTGATAATTCTCTCTTGCTTGGGTTCACCCAAGATTTCAAAAGATACCCCTGTTCTCCCAAGCCAGCATCTCCTGCCTTATTATGAAGTTACTTCTGTTGTCTAATCCCCACCTCCTTCCCTACTGTGCTTCAGCTCTTTTACTTCTCATGGGCCTCTTAGAAGAAAACCCAGCTCCTCCACCCCCGTCCCACTATTCCCTTTCTTTTCATTCAGGCAGTATTCAACAAAAACATCCTCCAAAGATTATGTCAGAGATTTCTGCTATTTCTAAAGCACAGCCAAGGGGGGAGAGCTCCCCTGCTCCATACGAGGCCGAGGCTGGGAAGCCCTGCCTCCAGCTGACCCAACACCTCTGACAGTGTTCCCCAGCCTCTGACAGCAAAGGACATGGGGGACCCGGAGCACGTTCTTGTTTTGGGAATACCGAAGAGGAAGCACAGCTTCGTCCTTCTGGAGGTCCAGGCCCCCGTCCCTACCCCCTCCTAACAGGCAAGCGGAGCCCCTTCCCCAGAGGGCGTTACCTGACCCAGCTCTTGATCCGTCTTCAGCTTAACTTGTTGCTGCCTCCGCTAGTTTCCAGAACAAGAAAAGGGTCATATGACCAAAACTGACCAATGGAAAGTCAACTTCCCCAAGGGGGCGGGAACTTTTGGCCAATTAGATCAGGAATCGAGGCCCCGGGCTGCGAAGGGAGGGCCACGGCCCCCAAACCCGGGCCTACCCCGGAGGGAGGCTGGGGGGTTCCAGCAAACTGAATTTTGAGTGACCTTCTTCCTTTCCCAGTATCTAAAGTTTCGAAAGGCAGGCCCAAAACTGAGGACAAAGGGTGGTGTCTCCTAACATTACAAGGACACGGGGCCGGATTGTACCCAGGATGGACAGAGACAGCTGTGGGCTGGGGGAGGAAAGAGGTGGCAAACTGAGGGTTCCAAATAGCCCTTAGGTCACTCCTTTTGACCAGCTCCAGCGCAAGCTGTTAAGGATGCCCTTGATACTTTAAATGGAGGGGGCAGCCGTGTCTGAAAAACATCCAAAAATGAAATTTGCTAGAGCAGAGCAGCCCCTCCCCTCCCCTTGGAGCTACACTTGGCCCCTAACCAAGCAACTGGGGGCGGGGAGAGGGGTAGGAGCGATGCTAAAGTCAGAACTGAGTTGTAGCACTTGTCTCCCAGGACTCTTGGAGCCAAATCTCCTGCCTGGCTCTGAGCCCGGCCCTGGAATGTGCTCAGAATGGAAACTCAGCTTCTCACGGTAGGGACGCAAGGGGTAGGGGAGCACACTCCCCCACGATCAGCATCCTATACCAGGGTCAGCCCTGCAGCCATAGTGGCTCATTCCAACCTTTCCACAAATCAAGTAGTCCGTCTTAATTTTCAAGTCATTTTATTAATCCAACCATATGAAAAACCATCTCCTCCAAAACATTGTGGAGCAAGAGGGCGTTAGGGAGTTGACTGAGCAGACACACACCCCCCCAAGCCATTTTACAAAACGCGTAGGAGGGAGACAACACAAAAATAGTAACGGAGAAAAGGGGCAAACAGAACCACAGACGATAGTCAAGCAGTGGGGGAAGACACCTATGCTGTTTTAGCGTGGGGAACACTGTAAGAGATGCCTGAATTCTCTTGGCCTCAGAAACTGCTGGTCTCCCAGGGCAGCATTTTCTCTGGGGAGGGCCCACTGAGGGTGGGTCTCTGCCAACACACGTCAGGCTGAGGACCACTAACTTCGCAGAGGCCACACCCCATGCCTGCCTTCCCCGCCCCACAGAGGGATGTGTATATGAGCTGCAAGAGAACAGACTTAGGACCAGGCCAGGGGCCCATCTCTGGAAGGTGGTACTTAAAAAAATTAAAAAACACATAAAGCCCAGTGCAGCTAAACCACAGGGCCTGAGGTGATAGGAAAGAGGATCAAGGGAAGGGAAGCAAAACAGCTCCAGGCTCCTCTGCCTTTCAGTATCCTGCCAATGAGGATCCCACCACACACCTTACCAACAAGACAGTGACAGGGCCTCAGGTGGATCCTTTCACCAAGACAGGAAAATGAGGTATAAGGGCCTTTCAGGCTTTCCTTCAACCAAGCCAGGCAAGCTGGGAACAACACTGAGACTGCCAGAACAGCCCAAGCTTCAAATATTCTGGTCAGATCACATATCCCAATTTTTGGCAAAAATATGATCATTAGCAGAAAAGCACAAGAGGCTGAGAAAGGACCAGTGACTTTGGTATGAGCAAGGTATGTCCTTGACAGCATCTCTTACCTATTGTCTCAAAGCCCCAAATCACTGAGAAACTGCCATTAATAGCCAGAAACTCTCCTGCTTCTTTAAGCTATTTGGTTCTGAGGGGGGATGAGCTAGGCAGGCTTTGGAAGACGCAAAGGAGAGATTAGAAAGAGGGGGAAATCCCCATTTATTTCCTAAAGCTGTCTCCCAGAGCCCATGAAAGGGCTACTGCAAGGATAGAAGAGACCTCAACTCCTCCAGCCAGAAACTTTTAACACTCGACTCCAAAAACTAAGGCTGGAGCTATGGGGCTAGAGAGGGGTGTTAGGCACAGATGTAAGGGGCACCCATCATCTACAGAGGGAACAGCCCAGTCCTCTAGATCTTCCTCCAGCCCCTTTTCTCATGCAGCCACACTCCTAGGCCTCCAGCAACAGCCACAAAAAAATGGCTCTCCTCAGCAGGGCTTTGGTTTCCTAGATCCCTGTAGATCTCAACGCATAAGATTCCAAAAGTGAGCCATCCAGGGTCTTCTGCCTGCCCACCTCAATTCTTTTTCTAACCCCAGGAGTCATTGTGTTTCTACCCCATGGGGATGGGAAGCCAGACACGGAAAACAATCACCCTGAAAGGGCAGGGAGGGATGTGTGCACTTCCTTGGGCCTCGCTGCCAATGTCACCCATCATTAGCAGCCACTAGCTGCCCCATGCCCTCACGGATATAGACAGACTGGATCTCCTTGGTCTTGAGGCAGAGGTCACAGGCCCAGACAGCAGAGGCCTCTGTGGTCAGCAGCCCATAGGCGCTCTCGGTCATCCCCGTGCACTCTCGGTGGAACCACTTCTGGCAGGAGGCCTCACATAGAATGGCATCCTGGTCATCATTCACCTCACTCCGACAGGCACCACATGGGTACACCAAGCCTGGGGGGGGCTGGGGCCCTGAGCCCCCTCCTGCCTTGCCAGGGGGTGCCAGGCTGTTGGTGTCCGGAGTGCCCCCACCCCGACCACTGCTGCTCGGTGGGAAACTAGGCTGGTTCCCATTAACAGCAGCAGCTGGGGAGCCTGAGTGGGGCTCCTGGGGAAAAGCAGTAGGAGCAGATGGGTTCAAGGGCTTCCCCCCATCCTCGCCACCAGGGCCAGGAAAGCTGGGGTCCGGACCAGGGAAGGGGCTTGTGTTGGGGGGCAGGCTAGGGAGCCCCTGAGCAGGTCTCTGGAGAGGAGAGGGGCCAAAAGGAGCACCTGGCTGGGCAAAGCGTTGGGGAAGGGAAGGGGGGCAGAGATCCCCTCTGGGAGGCTGTCCCATGGTGGGTGAGATCATGGGACCAAATCCCCCTACTGGGCCTGGCATCATCTGCCCACCAGGAGGACTAAAATTCTGACCCAGAGGCTGGTTGAAGGGTTGACTGGGAAAGTTCATGTTGCCTGGGGGCGGGTAACCAGGGCCCTGGGGGGGCATGTTGAAAGCAGGGCCCATAGGGTTTGGAGGGAAAGGAGGGGGCTGTCGACGAAGTGGCTGGGGACCTCCTCCGCCCCCAGTGCCGTAGCCTGGGGGCACCTGGCCTGCCATGCCTCCCTGTACACGGAAGCCTCCAAAGGGTACAGGACTGCCAAGGAATGGAGGGGCTGCACCCCCCACCTTGGGGGCTCCGAAGTCATCCTCAAAAGGGTTGGATGCAACCAGGTGATCCACCATGGGTGTCGGAGGTGGTGCAAACTCCGTCAGGTGTGAGTATGCTGGGCCCTGGTGGGGAGCAGATGAGGGGAAGGAAAATGGTCATGGAGGAGACATTGAGCTACACCAAGAGAGCAGCACAAACACACACACTTGAAGGGTGCTACTCGCCAACTCTGATCAAAAATCAAGACAGACCTTAGAATGCAACAGAGAAATAGGAGAGAGGAACCAGCACAGCATAATGACCGTTTTTTGAAAAACAGGCAGAACTAGACTGAAATCCCAGCTCTACTTATTAACTTCAAGACCCTGAAACAGAAGTTTTAACCTTTTTAAGCCTGAATTTCTTATCTGTAAAATAGGAGTATTGCCTGTCTCTAAAAACTGTTAAAGCACTTTAACACAATCTCTAGCACTTAGAAGAGGTTCAGTAAATGGTAGGTATTATATTATCATCATGAGGAAACCAGAACAGGAAAAATCAAGGAGAGGAAGACTGTAACCTTGATAAGTTCTTTGGTTAAATAGTCTCTTGGGGGAGGTTATTTTCCCCTAAAATTGCTATAAGGTTGATGGAAAGGACCAGAAACAATTTTCTCTTCTCCCTGCACCTGATGCAGATAGATTTTAGAGTGGCAGAAAAGTAGTGTCCGCCCAGAGGCTGCTAGGAACTACACCACCAAGCCCCATTCACCTGAGTATTTGACTTTCTTCGCTTCTTTTCTGGGCTCTTCATTTGCAAACCTGGAAGAGCAGCAAAAGGCAGACCAGTCAAGTTTCCCTGAGGTTCCCCAACCTTCTCTCTCACAGCCATGCGCTAAGGCACCCCTTTACTTCAATACGCACTTATACTTAACCAATACTAACAAGGGATGTAATATGAAAAATGAATGGTGACCATGATCATGCGCCCAGCTGCATTTTCCTAAACGACTGATAACCTATATTTTGAAATCTTCAGGCTCCAAGTGACTCCTGAATTCCAAGTGGCTCTAAACCTGCGGTGACATCTGTCCCCGACCCCGAGGGCTGCACCCACCCATTCCTCCTTCCCGGACCTCCCTTCGACCTTCCCCTCGCAGCCGCTCTCACCGGCCTTGCCCTGCTTCCTCCCGGTGCTGGGCGGCGCAGGAGGCGGTGCGGGGCCGCCACCTCCCTCCAGCTTGTCCGGTGGGGGTGGCGCCGAGGCGGCCATGGAGTGAGGACCAGGGTCAGCGGTGGCGGGGGATGGAGGCGCCCTTGGGCTGCACCATCGCCCAGAAGCGGAGTCGGGGGCAACACCGACCCCCAGTTGCGGCGACCCCAAAGCGCAGCGAGGCAGAGGCACCGAGCTGGGACCCGAACTGCGCGCTGGCTCGCCTCCCCGCCCGCCAGCGGCTGCAGCAACCGGAACCGGAACTCGGCTCAGCGCCTCTACTGGGCGCGACCGGAGACCCAGCGCGGGGTGGACCTGTGGGGCGGGGCGGGACGTACCACGCGCTGGGAAGGGGGAGCGGCCCATTCCGCTCCGGGGGCACTCGGTCCCCTCGGCGCGCGCCCCGCCCGCTAGCCGCGGCCCGGCCCCTCCCGCCGCCAAGCGACACAGTAGGCTCTGCAGAGGTAGAAGAAACGCTACTTTAATGAAGACATTTTCCCTTTGGTAAAAGTGAGACCCGTGAAAACAACCGAACAAACAAAGGAGCCAGGATGGAAACGGCCCATCCGCAGGCCTGGAGCTATCGGCCTGCAGCAGGTATCGGAGCTGTAAGGCTTAGGATTGCCCTTCGGGGACCTGTGACATATATCCAGCCAAACTGCTGCTCCCCGGCATCTGTCAGAGGCCACGTTCTTCACTCTCTGGCTCGGTGTCACTTTCTGCCCCAAGTCGCTGATACTCACAGGTGGGGTGAGAGAACGTCAAAGAGGTGATGTGTAAATGCGATTATTATCATTTGTGCTCAGTCAGCCATGGAAACAAAATTAGGAAAGTAATTCTACAACCCTAAAACATATCCATATAAAATTTAAAATGAATGTATTTCCAAATCTACAGATGGCATTTGGGGATTGTCTACTGCTTTAAAGTCTCAATGCCCCTGTTCCACCCCACAAAATCTACCTTGGGAGGGTTCCCTGTACAGGAGGCCCAAATTCTGTCACCACCACCACCCCCACTACCCGAGAAGGGCAGGCAGGATGAGGCCATGGGAGGAAGGGCTGCACTTTGGCCATAGAGTTGAACAAGCATGCACCATGGGAGGTGGAACTTGTATGCCAGGAGGCACTGAGCAGAACAGGGTTCCATATCCCCCCTGGCTGGGAGGGGGGTTCTAGGGCAATCGCTGGGGGTTGCATATCCCTAGGGAGAGGGGACAACTGCCACTCCTCTGTTCTCCCAACCCAAACTGGAGGGGGTGCTGAGCAAAGAGAAGATAAGAGTCCTGAAGCCACGGTGTCAGCACCCCTGTCACTGAACTCAGGGGCCTGAGAACTCTTTGCATAAAGTATCTTCAGACCTAGGAGATGGTCAAAGGCACAAAGTTTAAACCCTGGGATGAGGGCTGTTGAGAGGGATCTGGAATACCCTGAAACTCCGGGAGAGACCAGAGGTGTGGTTTGTTCCCTCTTCCCCAGAAGGGAGGTTGCTCTACCAGGCTTGTCACTAGGGGCAGGGGGGCATCAGATTGGCACAGGAAAGGCCCAGGTAAGGGCCACTCTGTACATTAATACTTTGGTGATGTTGGGGTCTACCCCAGACTCCTGACTCAAACCCTCTCACACAGCTGGACACTAAATCCACTGTTCACACTACTCCCAGCACCTACACAAGGCCAAGCTCACAGGACACCCCCAATGAGGTCCTGAGAGTTAGGGATAGGGTGGGAGGGGCTGGAGGGCATCTTCTGGAAGAGAGTGTTAGAAGGATCACAGTTTTCGCTCCACAGGTTGCTGCAGACACAGTTCGCTGCCCGCAGAGATGATGGGCAAGTGATTGTCCATGTGGTAACTGATGAGGTGACTGACACTCTCAAAGCGGTGATCTTTTGTCCGAACCTGGGAAGGTAAGAAGGAAGACGGTCAATTCCAGTGAAGAATCAAATAAGACCTAGTTTGCAGGCCTGGCGGGTGCTCACGCCTGTAATCCCAGCACTGTGGGAGGAGTGAGCAGGAGGATCCCTTGAGCTTAGGAGTTCAAGACCAGCCTGAGCAAGAGTGAGACCCTGTCTCTACTAAAAATAGAAAAACTTGCTGGGCATGTAGCAGGCACCTGTAGTCCCAGCTACTTGGGAGGCTGAGGCAGGAGGATTGCTCAAAACCTAAGAATTTGAGGTTGCTATGAGCTGTGACACTCTACCTAAGGGTGACAGAGTCTATCTCAGAAACAAAGACCTAGTTTGCAGCCACTAAAGGACAATTAAAAAAGGAAAAGAAGACTTGGGCTCTAAAGGTTGAAGAAGGTACAATAGTCAAAAAGCTTAAGGAAGGAGAAAAATGGCAAGGGGAGGTGGGTGGGATTGTCAGTTCTGATCTCTGAGGCTTCTCTATAAAGAGAAGCTAGAGACAGTTGTAGGAACTGGTAGGTCAGAGAAGTGGTAAAAGGCAAAGGAGACATTAGCCCAGAAACAGTGAAGGTGAAGGATAGCTACACCTTTCCTGGCCTGGAAGCAGTTGGCATGTCTCAGAAGAATTAACACAGCACATAAAAGCTGTGGAAAGGAGGCTGAGATTGCTGTGGAAAATAAACCAGTTCTGGGCAGTGGGGCAGTGAAAATAAGAGAAAGGACAGTGTTTTAAGCACTGGATCTAGGGAGCTGGGAAGGCCCCTGGCTGCTCCTGTAAGAGGAGAAATGTAGTGTGTGTGGTCTCTAACTCCAAGCATCACAATCTCTCCAGGGTACTTCCTTGTTTGTGAAAAGAGGGGCACAGGTGACACAAGCACCTTCTAGTGAGCACCTTTTAGCACTGATGGCCTTAAGGCCTGGGGATCTGAAGGCCAGGAGGGACTATAAGGAACATAGCTCAGGCTCAGGAATATGAGAAGGAAAGGAACCCTAATCTGCTGGAAAAGGACACCAAACACCTTGAAGAGCAGAAGAGCCCACAGAGAGCTGCCCAGCAGAGAAAATCTAGAAAGCAATAACAGAAGGAACAGGGTTACACTGCAGGGTATTGTCCTTGCCCTTCTGCAACCCCCCCCCCCCCACCTCTGCTACACTCACCACACCCTCAGGGTCCACCAGTAGCAAATGCTTGGGCTGCCCACTCTGCAAGCCAGTGAGCACATACTGGCCAGGGGTGGTTGTGCTCTCCCGCACCAGGAAGTCCCCATTGAGCTGCAGCAGTGCCTCTGCCTCCCGCCGGCTCAGCTTCCCATGGAACCAGGGCTCCCCTCGGAGCTGCTCAGCCATGGACACTGACTGGGGAGGTGGAGGTACCCGAAGGGCATCTTCAAAGGGCTCTAGAGGTATAGAGAGCGTTAGTGCAGATAGCTGGCACAACACACACCCAGGAACTAGACCTTCAGGAAGGGGAAGCTGGGAAGGAAAAAGCAGGGTGGGAGGAGCAGAGGAGGAACCAAGGAGGAAGGAGGGGATGCAGAAAGGAGAAAGAAGCACTCACTCATGTCAAAGAGATCCCGGGGTGCACTGCCATTGATGGCAGGATTGGGGGGCCCAGCCCCAGCCCCTGCTTGCCGGGCCTTGTCTAGGTTCTGGACGTTGACATAGGAGGGATCATCAAAGAGCTCTCTGCCTGTGGAGAGAGAGGCTGAACCACGGCCCACTCTACCTCCAGCACTCCTGGCTCTGCCTGTCTCAGCTCCCTTCATACCTGGGCAAGGTGGTGGAGGTGGCAACTGTTTGCGGACTTCTGGGTCTCCCCCAACAGGCTGTAGGGATAAAAATAAAGTGTGTCCAGAGGCCATGATCAGCCACTCCCCACCCCAGGCCCAGCCCACCTCCATCCAAGGAACTTACCAGTGTGGCACCCAAATGGCTGGGTGTCTGGGCAGTGGGAGGAGTGGGCCGAGTGGCCCCTGGAGCGGCTCCCTCCCTAAGCCTCATGTCTACCACCCCCCCAAGAGGGGGCTCCTTCCCCGGGAAGTCATTGTAGTACTGATGATCAGGTGGCTCTTCCTCCTCCTCATCCCAAGCTGACCCATCAAAGCCAGCCATCCTAGAGGAAGGGGGGTGAGAAGCATGGGTGTAAATGTGTGGTGGGTGAGCAGATGGGCAGAGGGGAAAGAAATAGTGGCCACGTGCTAGGCATTTACCATGGATTAGGCATGATGCTAAGTGCTCTATGTACATAAATCATCTCATTCTCCTCACAACCCTATAAAGTAGGTATTGTTTCCTTCCTCAATTTATAGATGAGGAAAATGAGGATTAGAGATGAAAAGATTTGCAGAAGGTCTCACCACTAAAAGGTGGTAGTAGAGCTGGGATTTAAATTCAGGTTTGACTTTAAAGAGCACATCCTTGATCACTGAGCTGTCTCCCAAGAGGTAATGGAAGCACTAAATAGCAGGGGGGGATGCCGAGAATATGTTAACCTCTCCTAAATAATCCCTACTGCTCTCATTACTTATCCTTCAAGGCCTGAGATGGGAAAGATAATAATCTCAGGGAAAAGAAATATCTTCCCTAATCCAATTTTTTTCTTTCTTTCCTTTCTTTTTTCTTAAAGAGACAGGGCCTCAATCTGTCACCAAGGCTGGAGTGCAGTACAATAGTACAATCATAGTTTATTGCAGCCTCAAACTCCTGGGCTCAAGCAACTCACCCCAGCCTCCCAACTAGAAGAAACCACCAGGCCTAGCTAATTTCTTCTTTTTATGAGACAGAGTCTTAAGCTGTCACCCTAGAGTGCTATGGCATTATAGCTCACAGCAACCCCAAACTGTTGGGCTTCTTGGGCTCAAGTGATCCTCTTGCCTCAGTTTTTCTATTTTTAGTAGAGATGGGGGTCTCACTTTTGTTCAGGCTGGCTTTGAACTTGTGAGCTCAGGCAATCCACCCACCTTGGCCTCCCAGAGTGCTAGGATTATAGGCATGAGCCACGGCACCCAGCCTTTTTTTTTTTTTTTTTTAAAGAGATGGTGGTCTCACTATGTTGCCCAAGCTGGTCTCAAACTCCTGGGCTCAAGTGATCCTCCTCCAGGTGTGAGCCACGACACCCAGCCCTAAATCAAATTCTTGGTGGCTTCTACAGGGAGGAAAACATAGAAAGACAAATAGAGAAATGGGTAGGAAAGAGGGTCAGGGTAGAAATGAGGAGGCTGAGAACAGGAAAGCCCATCTAGTCAGAGAAAAAGATGCAACATGAGTCCTGGAATAGAGCTCCAGCACAGGCAAACAAGAGGAAGAGCTGGCCTGCAGCATGCAGGGCCTCAGAAGACTTTCCTGATGGGCCACACAGGAAATGTAAGAATAGCAGGAAGTGGGAAGCGGGGGCACACAGGTTATTTCCTTCCCTGAGCCCCTCTGAGCTCAAGTGTGGGAAGACCAGCTTCACTTTCCCAATCCTAGCTAGCCCAAATGTTGCCCACAGCCTCCCTACCCCTCACCTGTCATGGGGGGTGACCAGTTTGGGTGGGTTCCTGAGGTATTGTTTGAAGCGCAACTCAAAGGCCTGGCCAATGGTGCTGATGACGTCCTGGGCAAGCCCTTCGGGACACTCCAGGATGTGGCAGGCTGGGGCACAACAGAGGCTGTCAGTGAGCTCTGAGGTGGGGTTGCCAAGTGGAGGCATGACAGGACTCATCTTCCTTGGCAGGACCCCCTACCTAGCTCTACTCAGTATGAGCAGGAAAATCACCCCCAGGTCCTGCCCACCTGCCTCCCCAACAGCCAGACCGCCCATAGACCCCCACTGCACCTCACCTCTCTGGTTTACAGGGTCTTTGGCAACATAGGCAACATACTCGGCTGTGTCCTGGGGTAGACAAGAGTCAGAAGAAGCGGGCAGCTAAACTGTATAGCTCCATCTTACTACTGATCCCTCCAACCCAGTCCTTTTCAGATATCCCCACAGCCCTGGCCCCAACTCCATCAGCCCCTCGCTCCCCTCCCACAACCTTTGCTCTATTCCACAACTCACCGGATCCCCACCGGACGCAAATGAGATGGACTGCATGTGGTGGTTGGCAATGATCTAAGAGTCAGGGCAGGGCATGGAGAAGGAATGCCACGTGTCAGGCAGCCTCAGGCTCACACAGGTTCCCTGCACCCTGGCCCAGGGTCCTGGAGCCCCCGTCTTACTCTCTTGTCTTCTTACCCCATGGCTTCCTTCCCTCCCGCCCTGCTGCTCCATGCCCTCTCTCCTAGCTTCTGGCCTTAGGAGATCTCCTCTTAAACCTCCTTCATTGTTTCTAATTCCCACTACCCAGCCCCACCAACCTGTTTGCAGTCTGTGGCCATGAGATTGAGGCTGCTGGTAGAGACAGTGAGAGTGATGGGCATTCCAGCAAATTTCAGGTTACTCCGCCCCAAGACAGAGCTGAGCGGGCGGCTGCAGGGCTAGGGAAGGGCCCAGGATATCAGGCACTGCCTGAGGGCTGTAGGTACACACTTGCCCTCTCCACCCCTCCACATCTCCCAACAGCACCCTTAGCCCCACTTACCCCAGGTACCTTTCTCCTCCTCGTCATCCCCTTAGCACCCGGCACAGCCTCACACACCAGACTGATGGCCTCCCTGGGGAAAGAGGGGCACTCAGACCCAAAGCAGCTGCCCACTCGGCTGGGGCTACACAGGGCTGGGGGAGGGGACGGCGGGGCACTCCAGGCTCTTTGTCGTGGTAGATTGAATTAAGGGCCTTTAATATTTGATGACGCTGAGAGGCCGCTTCCTGGCTGATTGGGTTAGGGCCTCAGTGGGTATGGCCCCACCCCATTCCACCAATGTCCCATTCCCTTCCCAAAGGCAGTAGCAACCTTCCATGTACCCCCATTTTCTACTCCAGCTCCAGCTGCCAACTGCTGCTGCCACCTTCCCTCACCCCCAAGGCTGGATAAGTAAGAAGGATTAACCTAGAACTGCCTCTTTTATTCAGACTCAGACTTACTTCCTAACTTTCTCTTAATCCCCTTTACCACCCAAGAATTAGCTGCCACTAGCACTGCCTCTGAGTGGTCATGTCCACTCCGTCCTCCCTTCCCCATGGCCTCATCAATTCCAGAACTTTAGGATCTGCCACCCCCCACGAACCTGGTGACCTGGGTCCGGGTGTTGAAGTCAAGGGCACGCATCGACTGCAGGACCTCCACACAGCCCATGTACTGAGGGGAGCAGGGGACAGGTCAGCCACTTCCCCCACTCCCTTCACAAGGGACCCTAGGGCTTTTCCCTACCTAGTCCCCAAGGGAAATAATGATGAAGTTCCGCCCCTTCCCCAGGGGACAAGGTGAGAAAGAAAAGGCCAGCAAAGAGGACCTCATGCATTAGGAAGAGAATCTGGAGGAGAAACAGGCATTGGATGGGACAAAGTGACATCTCCAGAAAGGGGGAGGAGACTGGAGAAGAGAATCCAGAAGCTACATACTCCTTTCGTTTACTGAAAGCTGCTGCCCTGCTGGGCATTGTGCTGGGCATGGCAGGGTAGGGGTGGGGTGGGGGAGGCAAAGCTGGAAGGGAAGGGTACAGTATCAAAGAAGGGGTGAGAAAAGCTTCAGAAACAGGACACTAAAACACACACGTTGTTGGGGAACAGCAGGAAAAAAGAGGTTCCAGCACATCTGGAGTGAGCAAAACTGGAGGGTTCTGGGAGGGAGTGGAAGGGAGGATGTTCACTCACCCGAACCAAGTAGGAAACCCCAGGTCCCATGACTTTGTCGTTGGGATGCAGCCAGCCCCGCGTGGGCTTATTGACAAAGCTCCCGTGGCGGGTCCACTCCTCGCCCCCCAGCTGGCCCCCTTCCACCCGAGTCCTGCGCCCGCCGCCTCCACTCAGCTTGTTCATGTCCTGGAGGAGGGGTAGGGAGCCTGAGTCTGGCACGGCTGTCGCTAGGATCCCTTCCTCATCCTCAGCTGCCCTTCCTGGCTCCCCCTTAGGCCCCGGGCGCCCCCCAGCCGGACTAGCCAGCTTCAGACTGCTCATCCGGGGAAAAAAGGAGCACAGGGTAGTGGGGCTATCATCCCCAGGCAGAGGAGGCAGGATGGGCCCCAAAGACGAGGCTGATGGAGAAGGCAGCTCCTCCGGGGGGGTAGACCCTGAAGCCCCCTCCTCCAACGATGACAGAGACTCATTCCGAAGTGGGTTGTACTTGGGCTTGGGGGGCAGGAGATCCATGGCTGGGGTGAGAAGGAAGCTGCTGCCCAGCCCGGCCCCCCTGCCAGTTCAGGCAAGGGGGCCAGGCAGGGGGCATTCCCAGGCCCTTAGTCTGGTTGGACCTCTACAGCCCAAGAATCACAAGAGTCCCAAGAATCACAGGAGTCCTGGAGAGGGAGAGGGACAAGTGGCTTCAGCTCGCCCAGCTCAGAACCAGACAGTTTCAGGCCCCATCCCCGCCCAGCGTGGAGCCTCTTCTCTGGCTGAGAAGAGAATAGGCTGGACCCAGAGCTGCCTGGCTCCTCCCCTGGGGCGGGGAGCTAAGGGTAAGGACCAATCCCAAGGACAGTGCTGACTCACAGGCTCAGAGGGGCTGAGCCCTTACTGCTGCCCCAACCCAGAACTCTAGCAGGGTAGGGCTATCCTTGGTCCTCTCTGCTGCCCTATATAGCTGGTAATCTGGGCAGGAGTAAAATGAGGGGTGGGAGGGAAGGACAGAGTTAAAAAGGAAAGTAGGGAGATAAGAGGAGGTCTGGATCAATCCAAACCAGACACAGGGACAGGGCAAGCCAAAGGGAGCAGGAAGCCAGGGGAGGGCAGGGGAGCAATGAGGGAGGAAACAGAGGCTGGGGGGGGGGGGGGGGGGAAGAAAAGTGAGAGGACTCCAGAGTTCAGCACTACCCTTCCTGTTCTAGGGAAGGCACAAATACTCAAATTCCCCCAGCTCAGGCCACTCCCCACCACTACTACAATACTGTGGGTGGTGGCCCCTGGGAGGCCTGGGCCATTAGCATACTCTACTACAACAGCTGTGGACTAGAGATAGAGAAATGGGGAAGAGAAAGGAGTGGTCCCAGTGGATGCAGAGCAGGGCCAAGAGGAAGGACAACACTGGTGAAGAAAGAATAAAGTCCAACCTAGGTGGGGCATTAAGGCAAGAGCAGAGCAAGAGGATATGTTGGTCAAGCCTCTTCTCTCGAACCAAGGAGCAATGGCCCAGAGCCAAGCACTGTTCTACCCACCCCCACCCCCACTTTCCAAAGGGCTAATTAGCAAACCAAGAAGTTAAGGGTGAGAATGAGGGGTCAGTGCACTAACTCTAAGGTCAACTCCCGACTGCCAGGCAGACTCATATCCCATACAGCATGTTGTCCCTCACACTGGGGAAGAGGGGGGTGAAACAATTCTCCAAGAGAAATAGGACCTATAGGCCAGGAAGGGATAGAAAGGTCAGAAAACAAATTATGCCAGTGAGTATAGGATAAAGGGGTCCCAGAGAAGACAGAGTATGGACACAGGGACTGTCCCAAACCCATCTCTTCTACCCACAGCTTCCTGCCACAGAGGAGGAGGCCATAGAGCACGGTTCTCAACCTGTGTATTTCATTTTAACAATGAAAATACATTGCAGCATTAGTACAGTTGAGAACCACTGCCATAGAGAAAGTTGGAAAATGATGAAAAAGCAAGTAAAAGATATGTACTACCTCAAGCTTGTCTTGGAATTATGCTTAGATTTACTTCAAAGGATTAATCACAGAGATTAACAATACTAGCACTTAGAACGTTTTAGATGCTGTGCTTAACTCTTTCACCTCCTCTCAGTCCTTCTCTCAGGGAAGCTTTGCCAAGCCACCCACCACACTCCAGAAGAAATTTTATCATTCCATGTCCTAAGGCTAGGGATGAGGAAAGGGTTCTGCCCTAGCCTCACATCCTCAAAACACACAAACCCACACTAGGATGTCCTCATCTTTAAAGATGGCATTCTGTGGGAGCTGGCATTTCCAGAGGCAGGGAAGGACCAACAGGTGTGGGCATTTGTAAGAAAATAAACGGGAAGTATGACTCTTTACATTTGCACAGGGAGAAAGGAGATTGCCTACTGTAAATCCAGGTGATTGAGTGTGCCTGGTGGTGGTGGTGGGAGGAGGAGCTGTGTGAGGCTTCTCAGCCCAGCTGGGAGGAGGCAAGGGACGGGAAGTTGCCGGAAATGCCGAAAACCTCCGGAATGTAACCAGCAGGGAGGCTGGACAAACGGGGCTACGAGGAATGCCCAGAAAAGAACTCGGGTTAGGGGGAGGGGAAAAGCCAGAAGTGCCGACTGAGTAGTCCCTTTAAACAAAATAAAACAAATCCCCACCCCCACTGCCAGCATATGTCAACACCCACAAGCCACACACAAAAAATCCATGGCCTAGTCCAGCCGTGAATAAGACCTGACGCTATTTCTGGGCTTGAACTGGTCCTGGGAAGAGAAACTCCGGGAGTGGGGCTGAGAATCTGTGAACAATTCTCTCTCCTACTCTCGTGCCAAACATTAAGTCCAGTCCCCTTCAAGTAGGTCCTCCCTTGGAGAGAAAAGGAGAGGAAAACGGCTGCCTCTAATCTCACTCCTCACAACAAGAGACGGGAACTTTAACTTCCCACCTGGCGGAGTACGAGAGAGCTCGGAGTACTGATCCCAAGGCCCAAAATAAAGGACAGAAATATGTAAGCAGGTTGAGTTTCTGGGATTGAAGATAAAGCTTCTCAGCTGACACCTCGGGTCCTCCAGGGATAAATTTCTTAGGGGGACGTGGACCCCTGGGGCGCGCGCAGCAGACTTTTAGGACTTGTTTTTTGACCCTCGAACTTGGCCCGGGAAGGGCGGGTTTTCTGGAGGGGTGGGTCTAAGGGGCGGGGCTTCACCGCCTCTGGAGCGCTCTCGGAGCTGGGTTTGTCCTTTTGGGAGACGAGTTTTTGGAACGAGAGGACCTGGCGTGGAATCGCTGAAAGGAGGCGGGCTTCGCAGAACTGAAGGACTAACGGGAGGGCTTGGAAATGTATTTGGGGTGGGGTGGGACTTCCGAGAAGAATGGACGATAGGGTGGGGCCAGACACAATAAAAACACAAGTCGGGGTTCTGGAGCCCCCTGAAGGTAGGAGGTGGGACTTCCGGGGAAGGGGTTCTCAGGGGGCGGGGCTTATAAATAAATACCGGAAGTGGGGTCCCGGGAGAGGGGTTCCGGGGTGGAGGAGTGGGTCACCTAAGGAGGAAAAAATCAAGACTCACCAGGTACTCATGGAGTCTCCGCACCGCACCGCGGGCCAATTTGGTTCCAGATCGAGCCACTGCCTGCCTAGGCCGCTGCTCCAACTTTCTCCCCGGGCCCGACCTTCCTGGAGAAACTTTATTACACTCACTTCCGGCCTCACTAACCCCTGACCCTCTACCTCACGGTACCTCCTTCGCCCTGCCCACTTTCCCGAGCCAGCCAATCGCTGCGCGAGAACGCGCACAGGGGCAGTGACAGCCAATAAGAGGCCTGTTTTTGACCCGAGCTCCGTCTTGAGAAACGTAAGCGCTGCATTCCAATAAGGATGCGAGGAGAAGAAAATCTAAGCCAATCGGAGGTCTGAAGATGGAGCTGTCCCGCCCTGAACCAAAGGGGCCAATGGGAAGTGTGGGCGGTGTGTTTGAAAGTGAGGCCGGAGAGGTGGGGTTGCGTGCTGCGGGGATCTGTGAGGTTGGCCGCTCGGGGTTGAAGCAGGCGGAGCGATCATGTCGCACAAACAAATTTACTATTCGGACAAATACGACGACGAGGAGTTCGAGTACCGGTTAGTGCCGGCGCAGGGGCTATAGCGAGGTTGCGAATCTTG